>MU709445.1:0-77708 GCA_026770625.1 Nicotiana glauca
AATTTTTGGCCCAACTTATGTATATATGTATTTTTAGTATTTCTCTTGTTTTGTATATATTTTTTTTTGATTTTGGAATCTTTTACTTGGGGTAAAAATCACGTGCTCACAATAGCCATATCATAGTTAATTTCATTTTGTGTGTAGTATGATTGTGAAAATCGAAAGATGGTCAGTCAAAAATGATTTCGTGATCCACAGTCCTCACTTGTGTCAATGGCGAGTATTTTAATCCTGAAACCACAATACTTGTGTCTAGCATTGGTAATTCTTAATTAGTTTGGGGATAGACATCAAAAATTATGAATCAAGAGCAGTTACGGTGTAATCATCTCAAAATACTCCACTACATTGAAACTAGTTCATAAATTTTGTTAGTTAATAAATTATCTAAAGGATCAGTTCTGCCAAATTTCAGAAACGTTTGTTAGTTATTAATCCCTCTCAATGGTGCTTCCTTGGTGTTATGTTATGGATTTGATGATGGCCTGGGGCATTATAGCCGCCTGGGCCCGTTTTGTTCATGCCAGGCCTAGATAATTCCTTTTCGAGGGGGTTGGCCTGCTGCCTTGCTCATAAGCCGACTCGATAGTCCATTAATTTGAACTTGTCCCGGAAGTTTCAATTTATAGTTTAGTAAAATATATGTTTGGGCCCAAAAATTGTGATATTAAATAATTAGGACTTCTCTTCTATTATTAAAGACAAACAAAAATAGAAAATCATAGCTGCTTTAGGTTTGCCTTTTAAATGATAAAATGAGATGAGCCTCGCTAAACAAAATATATAAATTGCGGAGCCCTCGATAAATGCTAGACTAAAAATGCCTAGACTTCGGGATGGGCCGTTTAGCGAATTTTACGGCCTTCCCCAAAGTTAATAACGCGTTAGTCACTTTAGGCGCGTTTTAATAATCTTACCTTCTTAAATACGGGTGCACATTTATGTGGCCCAAATCCAAATCTCAACGAAGTCAAAATGTGTCAAACATTGCGGGTGCATTTATGTGACGCGATTCGAGACACGTTTTCATGACGTTGCAATTCTCTTAAAATAATAATGATAAAATCGATTTAAAGTTAAAAAGCATATAAGTTAAAACATGTATTAAAATCATATTTTTAGCCAATTATAATAATTTAAGCGACCGTGCTAGAACCACGGGATCCGGGGGTGGCTAACACCTTCCCTCGGGTCAACAGAATTCCTTATTCAGAATTTCTGGTTTGCAGACTCCAATTGGGAAGTCGAACATTTTCCTCGATTTGGGATTTAAGTTAAACCGGTGACTTGGGACACCAAAAGCCAATCCTATCGCAAGTGGCGACTCTAAAAAATAAATAAATAATCCTATTTCGAATAATGTCACTTTAAGTGAAAAAATTCCCTTATACTTTATCCTTCGGGGTAGGTGTGTAAAAAAGGAGGTGTGACATAGCCTATAGCTATATATATGTGGATCCGGTTGCATGCCGCAATGAATATTGTATAGTGCTATGAGATTGAGGGTGCTGAGTACTGAGCGTGGTAAGAGATAATGCGAGACAATGAGGTTGTGTACCCTGAGAGTATAAGTACATAAATGCATCATTGATAGGCATTGCATTTGACATATGTACTTTAAATACATGCATAGAGATGCATTTCCTATTTTTTTGCTCGGTTTTAGTGACATTTATGATTTTCACATGTATCTTGATATGTAGGCATAAAGATGTACTTTCCTCATGCTATATGAAAACGAAATATTTTATTGATGAAAGGGTTTTTTGGAAAATTACAGTTTTCAAATTATCTCATATTTTTCAACGATTTCGGTTAAGGATTTGGGTTTTCACTGATATTCTTGAAAGGCGGAATTATTTTCGAAAAAACTATAAAAAAGTTGAGAATTTTATCTTTGAATTACTTCCTTATTTATATGCTTTACGTTGTTATGAACTGTTGTTGGCTATTGGTGTTGGACCCGATCTATGTTTCAGCTCCTCACGACTTTCAACCTAAGATTAAGTTTGTTACTTATCAGTACATTGGGTCGGTTGTATTGATACTACACTTCTGAACATTGCATGCAGATGTTGGCTGTTGTTGTGCTGTGTTCGATGCGAGTTGGATTTGAAGGTGTACCATCCCTGTGGTAGCTGCCTCTTGTTCATGATAGCCTTAGATTTATAAAAATCTGTTTATGTACTTTTCAAACAGAAGATGTATTTACTTCATATCAGCTTTGTAAACTCTATTCTTAGAAGCTCGTGATTTTTACTACTAGTCCTTGGGAAATGTATAAGATTTAGATAATTTATTTTGATTAATTGTCCTGTTAAATATATTGAAACTGGATAGATGTTAGTTGGCTTACCTAGCGGATTGGATTAGGTGTCATCACGACTAATGAATTTTGGGTCGTGACAACGTTGTTGAAGAAGCTCATCAATATCAATAAAGTTAATTTTGTAGCAGCTTTTAAACGTTTTGTAAACAAAAATAAAATAGAATGGATACATAAAGTTTCTTGGATTTCAGCATAGTATTTCCAATGATATCGGGAAAATATGGTGTTTATGGTGTAATTAACCTCCGAGCCATTACTATTATTAACAATAATCGACATATCACCTTTAGAATGGATGATGGTATGGGTGGAGATAAGGTCTATATTTCTAACATTTATGCAAAATGTACCTCTATTGAGAGGAAAGACCTCTGGTCTAGTCTAGAAAATTTAAGTTCTACCATTAATGAGCCATGGTGCATAGGAGGATACTTCAATGTGATTATCAAGCCAGAGGAAAAAATTGTGGGGGGGGGGGAGGGGGGGACCCCATAGAGTGTACATAAGCTTGATTTAATTTCCTGTATGAATACTTGTGGATTAGTGGATGCTGGTTATGTGGGTTCCAACTACACTCGGTGCAATAACAGAAGGGCAAGAAAGATCATTTGAAAAAGATTGTATAGAATGTTATTTAATAACCAATGGAGCCAGAAGTTCCAGAGTAGTTGTTAGGCATTTGGGAAGAACATGATCAGATCATAGGGCCTTGATGATGAAATTCCAATTAAACCATTATGTTAAACATAGTTACTTCAAGTTCCTTAATTTTTGGGTGGATCAACCTATTTTCTTTGATTTGGTTCAGGAGGTTTGAAATACTCAAATCAAAGGAAACACTGTGTGGAGGCTACAACAGAAGCTTAAGCTCTTGAGTGAGATATTAAGTAATTGGTCTAGAAATGGTATTAGTGATATGTATCAAAATATTAGGGAATAGGAGGATAAGATTCAGGAACCGGAGGAAATTGAATTGATCAATAACACTGAGCAGAACAAGGGAGGAGCTAAATAAAGCTCACGCTGAGTATATTAACTGAATGACGGACAGGAATCTCTTCTTAGACAAAAAGCTCAAATTCAGTGGTATAAAGAAGGAGATTGTAACAGTAAATAGTTTTATAGTATTATCAAAGACAAAAGAAGGAGACTTCAGTTGACCAGAATTAAGAATCATAGAGGAAAACGGATTACAGGGGACGAGAAGATATCTAAGGCTGCATGCAAACATTTTGAAAAGCTTTTTAATCAGCAAGAACCTGCTTTTTATATCAATACTAGTAGTTGTACTCGCGCGATGCACGATCAATATTAAAAAGAAGAAATTAAATTATAATCATTCTTGTTTGATACTATTAGACCGTATTGCTTTAATAAATTTTAATTGTCATTTTATTTGTCAATACGATATACCCAATCCTCACTAATATTTGAGTAGTTAATTTCTTTGTTAATTTTCAATAAATAATTTTTTTGTTATTAACTAATTATGTCATGTGGCTTTTATCTAGACCACCACTTGTATTAATATGGTGCTTTTTTCGTTGGGTTTTAATAATGTATAGATAGATTATTAGCATATTACTTGTTTAATATTTTTGTCTGCTGTTTTTTTGTAATATAAAAGAAGATATATATTTTATTACTCTTGAATATATATATATATATATATATATATATGGTAGTTTTTTATTTTTTAATATTTTTATTTTTGTAGTTATATAAATTTAAATGTAATAGATAATAATTAATTATTAACTAAAAATCTAATTAGTAACTAATTATGTCATACATGTGACTTTTTTTTTATGATGCCACTTGATTTAAGGAGAGGATTTTATATTCTATTTTTAATAATATATAGATATAGATTCTTGACAATATCTCAGATGATAGGAATTATTTTCAATTCCTAATGCTGATAACATAGTGTAATTTTTTATATGTGCGCCTCTAGTTCAGCTGGGTCAGATGGGTATAATGGTACCTTTCATCAAAAGTGTTGGCACATCATTAAAGATGATATTTTGGCATTTGTGCAAGACTTCTTTAAGGGTGGAAGTCTAACAAAGTTTTACGCTCATACTTGCCCAGCTCTCATTCCTGAAGTGGAGTCTCCTAGTAATTTCTATGAGCGGAGACCTATCAGCCTAAGCAATTATTCTCAAAAAATCACTTCCAAAGCTATGTCTAGAAGACTTAATCCCCTCTTTCCAAGAATGATATCAGAAAACCAGTCAAGATTTGTTAACGGAAGATATATTATAGATAATATCTTTTTGGCTCAAGAAATTGTTCATGGAATCTCTCAGGCTTACAAGGAGGCAACATGGTAATTAAACTTGACATTGCTAAGGCCAATGACATAATGTCATAGACCTTTCTAACTTCTGTCCTCGGTAAGTATGGTTTCTCTAATATCTATATTCATATGATCAAGAATCTCCAATATATGGTATTCCATTACTATTAACGGAAATAGAAAAGGCTTTTTCACTTCTTCTCAAGGCCTTAAGTAAGAGCTCGTTTGGATTAAATCGAAAAAAGTACTCCCTCTGTTCTAGTTTATGTGAACCTATTTCCTTTTTGATCCGTTCCAAAAAGAATGAACTCTTTCTAAGTTTGGTAATAATTTAGCCTAAACTTACAACTCTACCCTTCATGAGAAGCTTTTATAACCACACAAATACTCTGGGCTCTATTTGGACTTGTTTAGAGCCATAAATTCCAAAAGTCTTTATTTTTTTCTTAAACTCCATGCCCAGTAAAACAAGTTCACATAAATTGGAGCGGAGGGAGTAGCTTTTAAGTGTTGAAGCTTATTTTATAAATAAGTAGTTGCCTATTTGGATAAAAATGCTGAAGCTTAAAAAAGTTGTTAAAGTGTTTGGTAAACAAGTGTTGGCAAGTATTTTTTTTCTGTTAAAAAGATAAAAATATCCTTCAAGTTGTTAACACTATAAAGTAATTGATTACTATAATTTATTGAAGTATGAATTAATCCAAATAAAAAATAATTTATATGTTAATTTAATTTTAAGTGGCAACGTTGTTGTCAAGTTCAAAGAGTTTGCTATTATGTTTCTTTTTTTCTTCTTTTTGCATATGTTCTCTTTTAAAATTTACGGACCTTGCTCTTTCTTTTTCAAAGCTTTCTCTTTGTTTTTTTTAGTTAACTTTCTGATTTACAGTGGATTTTGACATGAACACTTAGCAAAAATGCAGAAAAATGCAGATGAAGTAGAGAGGTAGACGAAAGAAGATGAATGATGTCTTCAGAAGTGCAGAAAAGACGAGAAATACGAGGTTTTAGGATTTTATTTGACTGAGGATAATTTTGGTATTACGAGAACTTATAATGGACAAGAAAGTAATATCTTTGGTCAAAGCAATATGGCATTTAAGCCAATTTCAAAAAAGTTGGGTTAACCCAACTTGTTGGTTTTGGCTTTTTTAAAGAAGATTTTTACTTTTCTTAAGCTCCTTTTTGGATTGCCAAACACTTTCAGAAGTTAAAAAGAACTTAAAAGCTGGTTTGGCTAGCTTTTAAGCCCATCCAAACAGCTCTAAAGAGTACCCTCCTATCTAGGATGTTGAATAACCTGTATCACAATAGTGAGTTTATTCCTTTTTCTATGAGCAAAAGAGGCCCCCGGGTGAATCATCTTTCATATGTAGATGATATTGTTATGTTTACAAGGTAAAAGAAAATCTATCAAGATTGTCCTAAAACAAATCAAGTTGTATGAAAAAGCTTCTGGGCAGAAGTTAAACACAGACAAAAGCTTCTTTCTTACATTTCCTAAAATTTCCCCTTGTAGAATCAACGTGATGAGAGAGATCACTCGCTTTATGGATCATAATTTCCCTTTCACCTATCTAGGGTGTCAAATTTATATTGGGAGGTAAAAGATTGTATATTTTGATTGTCTTGTCTCCAAAATAATTAAAAGATTGAGTGCTTGGCAAGGTAAAATACTATCCCTAGGGGGTAAAATTACTCTTATCAAGCATGTGTTCCAAGCTATCACTACATACACTTTTGCTGCCATATGTCCTCCCAAAGGGACTTTTAATCTTATTGAAAATCACTTTGCGACGTTCATTTGGAGATTTGACAGTAAAAATCATAAGTATCACTGGAGCTCTTGGAACAATCTCTGTAAAGAGAAAGAAGATGGTGGTATTGGTGTTAAAAACTGGTAGATATAGGTAACACCCTTGCCATTAAAAGATGGTGGAACTTGAGAACCAGTTGCACTTTATGGAGCTCATTTATTACTAACAACTACTGCATCAATAGGCATCCTGTTGCCAAAATATGGAGAAATGGAAGGTTCTATTAATTTTATAACAACTATCTTCAACATGCGTGGACCTGGATTGACTATGCATAGATCACCTCTATTTGTGTGGTCCGTTCTAGTGACAGCATTCCCACTTTTATTATCACTTCCGGTACTGGCAGGGGCAATTACCATGTTATTAACCGATCGAAACTTTAATACAACCTTTTCTGATCCCGCTGGAGGGGGAGACCCCATATTATACCAGCATCTCTTTTGGTTCTTCGGTCATCCAGAGGTGTATATTCCCNATTTATTACTAACAACTACTGCATCAATAGGCATCCTGTTGCCAAAATATGGAGAAATGGAAGGTTCTATTAATTTTATAACAACTATCTTCAACATGCGTGGACCTGGATTGACTATGCATAGATCACCTCTATTTGTGTGGTCCGTTCTAGTGACAGCATTCCCACTTTTATTATCACTTCCGGTACTGGCCGGGGCAATTACCATGTTGTTAACCGATCGAAACGGGGCTGAAAGCCACTTGACCGTAAGGAGAGGGGCTTTACTCATGCTTGGAAACATCTTTTAAATGTTAAGTATCAGTCATAGAAGAATATCATTCGGTATATCAACAAAGGAGATTCAAATTTTTGGTGGGATAATTGAACTGGTAAGGTTGCTCTTGCTAAACTGCATCATTATCCAGCTAGATCCCACAAGATTCGGGTATCTGATTATATCATTCAATTAACCTGGAATATTGTAAAGTTACTACAATTCTCCCATTGGCTATGGTTAATTATATATATACTTTGCCAATTGGGAAACATGATCAGGAAGACTACCTTATATACCCTATATGGGAAGCCTCTAATGATGGAAAATTCTCTACTCAGCATGTGTTCCAGAAGAATAATACCGGCATTATAGTATGATTAATATATGGCATTCTAAAGTTCCTTTTAAGATTTCATTTCTGGCATGAAGAATGTTACGAAAGAAACTTCCTCTTGATGATGCTCTTTTTAAATTTTGTAATCACATGGTCTCTAAATGTCACTGTTGCACGGCTCCAAAATGTGAAAGACATCAACATGTGTTTATTGATGGTGAGGTGGCTATGGAGATCCTTTGGTGGTCCTCTAGGTATTAGATATCAAAATAGACCTATCAGAGAAGTCTTACAAATTTGGTTTGGTACTAAGCCTGTCAATTATTGCGGAAGCCAAATGTATATAGTGCGAATGAGTCACAACTACTATACCAAAAATTATGGCAGCCACCAAATAATAAATAAGGCAATAAAGAAACAATAAAAGGAACACCAGAATTTACGAGGTTCGGCTAATTTTGCCTATTTCCTCGGACACAACCAATATTTTATTCCACTCCAAAAATACAAGTGGAATAATACTAAAGAGAGAAGATACAAATGACTTAATAAGATGAGAAGGCAAATGAGAGGTGTATTTAAATCCTAAACATTATGCCTCTTTTTATAGGGAAAAATTCCCAAACCAAAATGTAACCCACTGGTGTGGGACTAAGTTTTTGCCAAACTTCAACAAATCTCCACATTGGCAAAATTTTACATCTTTAATTTTCTCTCGGTAACAAATTTTATTTGTGTCTTCATCTTCAATCTTCAGTATTGTTGATCAAATCCAAACAATGTTGAAACTTGACCGCAGTCACCACTTTTGTCAGCATATCAGCAAGATTCTCTGTATTATGAATTTTCTTCACCGTGACTCCACCTTCTTCTATGATTTCTCGTATGAAATGATACCGAACATCAATGTGCTTCGTCCTTGCATGATAAACTTGGTTTTTCGCTAATTGAATAGCACTTTGACTATCATAAAAAATTGTGATACTTTTGTTTCCAATACCAAGCTCCTTTAGCAACCCTCGAAGCCATATTGCCTCCTTCACAGCTTTTGTAATAGCCATGTACTCTGCCTCTGTTGTTGACAAAGTAAATGTTGACTGCAAAGTAGACTTCCAACTAACTGGTGCCTTTGCAAAAGTAAACACATAACCAGTAGTTGATCTTCATTTGTCCAGATCACCCGCAAAATCTGAGTCACAATATCCTACTATAGACTGATTGCATTCCTGCTCAAAAACTAACCCGACATCTATAATATTATGAATATACCGTATAATCCACTTCACAGCTTGCCAATGCTCCTTTCCTGGATTATGCATATATCTGCTAATAACTCCAACAACTTGTGAAATGTCAAATCTCGTACAGACCATTGCATACATCAAGCTACTAATAGCATTTGCGTATGGTACCTTTGATATATACTCTCGTTCAGCTTCATCGTTTGGCGACATAGTAGTACTTAACTTAAAATGGGGAGCAAGTGGAGTACTAACTGGCTTAGTCTTGTCATCTATGCCAAAACTTTGTAGTACTCTCTTCAAATATTCTTTCTGAGTTAAACAGGGTTTCTTTGAACGTCTATCTCTTATTATCTCCATGCCAAGAATTTTCTTTGCCTCACCCAGATCTTTCATCTCTAACTCCTTCTTCAGTTGAATCGTCAACTTATCAATTTCTTCCGAATTCTTGGAAGCTATCAATATATCATCAACATATAAGAGAAGATATATAATGGAACCATCTTCAAGCTTGCACAAATACACACAATGATCGTATTTGCTTCTCTTGTACCCTTGCCGCAACATAAACTTGTCAAATCATTTGTACCATTGTCTAGAAGATTGTTTCCATCCATACAATGATTTTTCAAGTTTGCACACCATACTTTCCTTTCCAGCAACTTTGAATCCTTCAGGCTGAGTCATGTAGATTTCCTCCTCCAAGTTTCCATGTAAAAACGCAGTTTTTACATCCATTTGAACTAGTTCCAAATCCAATTGTGCTACCAAAGCCAACATAATTTTAATGGAAGAATGTTTTACAACTGGAGAAAATACTTCATTATAATCAACTCCCTCCTTTTAAGCATATCCTTTGGCCACCAATCTTGCTTTGTAGCGAACATCTACTTGGTTAGGAAATCCTTCCTTCTTTACAAATACCCATTTGCACCCAATTCCTTTCTTTCCCTTCCGGAGATTGGCCTATCTCCATGTATGATTCTGATGAAGGGACTGTATTTCATCATTCATGGCAGTCCTCCACTTATCTTCTTCTGAACTTTGGACTGCATCTTTATAAGTGGTAGGAACATCATCAGCTATAATTGAGGTTGCACAAGCAACCGTTTCAATGAGACGAACAAGTTTCATTATTTTCCTTTTTGGCCTGCTGGTTGCTATTGATTCAAGTTGTTGTTGAGATTCCTGAGTTGGAATCTCCTCTACTGGCTCTCATTCCAAAGGATAATCTTCATTTGTTTCCTCCTCTGCTTCTTGTGTAGGAAAAATAAATTTTTACTCAAACTCCACCTAGAAGCACCTTCATTTTGTTTGGTATCTTATGTTACCTTATTTACCATAGCAGATTCATCAAAGGTAACATCCCTGCTGAATATTACTTTCTTTGTCATAGGATACCATAAGCGATATCCTTTGACTCCAGAAGTAATCCCCATAAAAATAGCCTTCTTTGCCCTTGGATCCAATTTTGACTCCGTCACATGATAATATGCAGTTGAGACAAACACGTGTAAAGAGTCATAATCTACAACAGGCTTTCCATACCATTTTTCAAACGGCGTCTTGCCATCAATAGCAGTAGATAGTAGAAGATTAATGAGGTGGCATGCATATGTAATTGCCTCAACCTAAAATTCTTTGCCCAAGCCAGCATTGGACAACATACACCGTACCTTCTCCAGCAAGGTCCGGTTCATACGTTCTGCCACTCCACTCTGTTGTGGTATATGTCTGACAGTGAAGTGTCGGACGATGTCATCATTTTCACAGACCTTATTAAAATGATCATTTTTGTATTCACCTCCATTGTCTGTGCGAATACACTTGATCCTCCTACCTGTTTGATTCTCCACCATTGTCTTCCATTTGAGAAAAATTCCTAACACTTCATCTTTGCTCTTCATTGTATACACTCACATTCTTTGTGAAAAATCATCAATAAAGGTTACAAAATAGTGCTTCCCACCCAATGAAGTTATTTTGGAAGGACCCCAAACATCAGAGTGTACATAATCTAAAATGGCTTTAGAATTATGGATTGCTGTACCAAATTTAAACCTTGCCTGTTTCCCTTTGACACAACGCTCGCAAAACTCCAAGTTGCAAGTCTTTACCCCTTTTAACTATCCTTGATCTGATAGAGTTTTCAAGAATTTTCCTCCAGCATGTCCCAAGCCCATGTGCCATAGCCTGGTTGCTTCTGCCTTTTTTTCGTCACTGGATGTCACTGTCGTTGTTCCAATAACTGTACTACAACAATAATGGTACATGTTATTGTTTTTCCAATTAGCCTTCATTACCACTAGTGCACCGAAACATACTCTCATCACTCCATTTTCTGCAATGATTTTGATCCCTTTTGATTCTAGGGCTCCCACAGAGATGAAATTCTTCTTCAAATCCGGTACATATCGAACATCGGTTAATGTTCTGATCATTCCATCATGGTTCCTTAATTGTATTAAACCAATGCCATATGAGGTAAGAGGGCTGTTATCTGCTGTGTGGATGACTCCATATTCTCCTTCTTGAAATTCCATGAACCAATCCCTATTGGGACACATATGATAGCTACAAGCCAAGTCCATCAACCATATGTCTGATGATGTTGATGGCTCTGTTGTAACTAATGAGAAGTCTGAATCGTCACAATCAGCTACATTTGAATCCATAATGGCCTTTCCATTGTTATGTTTGGCCTTATTCTTCAACTTCGGACAATCTTTCTTCCAGTGCCCCTTTTCTTGACAAAAGGAACATTCATATTTGCTAGGTTTAGATCTTGACTTAGATCTTCCTTTCTTCGTCCTCATTTGATTTTGAGGACGACCCCTTACAAATAGTGCTTCTCCTTCTCCGCCCTTATGATTTTCTCGCTTTCTTTGTTCATAGCTGTAAAAAGCCGAACAAACTTCTCTGAGAGAAACTTCGTCATTTTCATGGAGTAGAGTAGTTTCAAGGTGCTCGTACTCATTAGGAAGTGACGCTAACAACATCAAGGCCAAGTCACTATCATCATAAGTTGTATCCATATTTTGAAAATGTGTGACCAACTTATTGAAACTGGTGATATGTTTATTCATCGTGGTACCAGGAACATAGGTGAAGTGAAACAGTTTGTTCTTCATATATAATTTATTTTTACTATTTTTCTTCAAAAATTTATCCTCCAGTGCTTTCCATAATTTACTTGAAGAAGTTTCCTTTGTGTATGGATATTTCTGCTCTCTAACAAGGTAGGATCGAATGGTACTGCAAGCAACACAGTTGAGAATCTTCCAATCTTCTTCTCCAATAACATCTAGTTTTTTTTTTCAATGGCCAAATCTAGCCCTTGTTGAAAAAGGACATCTCGAACCTCGCCTTGCCATATCCCAAAATGTCCGGACCCGTCAAAAATTTCTACCACAAATTTTGCATTTGACACAATTCTTGTCATAAGCGAAGATGCCAATGATGACGTATTGTTGACACTTGATATAGATTCTTCTTGTTTATTGTCTCCCATCTTTGACACAAATATTATTTAATAACTGACGACACAAATCAAAATTATTTCCTTTCTGATGTGGAAGATCAAACTAAGCTACAACCACAGAGCATACTCAGACAGAACCTCGACTCAGTTACCAAGATAAATATTTTCTGATGTGGAAGATCAGACTGTGCTGCAAACACAGAGCATACTTAGACAGTACCTTGGCTCTGATACCAATTGTTGCGAAAGCCAATGTATATAGTGTGAATGAGTCACAACTACTATACCAAAAATTATGGCAGCCACCAAATAATAAATATGACAATAAAACAGCAATAAAAGGAACACCAAAATTTATGAGGTTCAGCTAATTTTGCCTACTTCCTCGGACATAACCAATATTTTATTCCACTCCAAAAATACAAGTGAAATAATACTAAAGAGAGAAGATACAAATGCCTTAAGAAGATGAGAAGGCAAATGAGAGGTGTATTTAAATCCTAAATGTTAGGCCTTTTTTTATAGGGAAAAATTCCCAAACCAAATTGTAACCCACCTGTGTGGGACTAAGTTTTTGCCAAACTTCAACATCAATAAAGTTCATAAAATGATATTTAACATTACCCTTTTGGCCATAAATTGGGAAATCTGAAAAGACATTAGTTTAGGTAAATATGAGGATAAGAAGAAGGTGGTGTACAGTAGTATGTACCAAAACATTGTTCTGGATCCTCAGAAAAACTTTGAAATTGGCATTCCCGAGCTGTAAGTTGGATCAGACTTGGCCTAATATCTGTGAAATAGTTTAGAAACTCAGACCAATTCCTAATAGCTAGGTTATAGTATGGGAATTGCCTATTGTAGGAAAAGTGAAAGTCAACTGTGATGGGAGCTTTTTCGACTCATCAGGTCTGGCAAGTATGAGAGGAATTGTTAAAGTCTGTAAGGGTGATTTGAATATGGCTTTTGTTGTACCTAACACTTGCAGCAACAATGATTTAACTGAAGCCTATACATCCAAGCATGGAATTGAATGGTGCATTCAACAGGGATCCAATGACATTATATTCGAGATTGACTCTCTGATTATAGCCAATATGTTGAAGCAAAACACGATAGTGAACTACAAACTCAAAGTTGTGATTCAAGAAACTATACAGATTTTATCTCAAGCTAATGTGGAGGTTACACACTACTTTAGAGAGGCCAACCAAGCTGGAAATGGTCTAGCTAAATATGCAAATATTTTGCAAAATGCTAGTATATTTTTTGCATACCAAGATCTTCTAGAGATATCAAAGGAACTTTTTTTTGGACAGATGGCAACTTCCTAGTGTGAGAATAAGGCAATTTTTTTTTGTAAGTTAAGTTCCCTCAATTGTAACTGTGGTAGTAACTTTTTGTAATACTGCACAGTAATATTTTATCACTGAGCCAAGGCCACATCCTCCTCAATTAAAACCTCTGGTTATGTAATGAAAACCCACATCCTACTGGGAACTTTATATAGAAAAATTTAGTAATTCCATGTTAAAAAACGACTAATGATTTGGAATTGAAAAAAAGTCGATCATAGATTTGGTTTAGTATATAAAGAACCAAACCAAGACCGCAACAACTCGACATTATGTGCCTACATTCTTTAAAATTAGTTTTAGAAAATAAAATTTATGATAATGTAAAACTTTGCCATAGTTGTTGTTCTTAACCTTTTAACACTAGATTTTATTGAATTTAAGGGTCCACCAAACTCTATAGAGACCCAGGTTCTCTATCAGGTTCAACAGAATAGACGCACACTGCAGCAAATAAATCACAAGTGAAATTTTACGTAGAAAATTCCTAGCGCAACGAGATTAAAAATCACGACCTACCCTTGTAGGATTTCAACTTCACTACTGAGCAACTTTCACATTAAAACCTATGCAACCTAGGAATTAACCTCTTAATCCCTCACTAACTTGTAGCACTCTATTACCAGCCACTTTGTAATAACTCTATTAGAAAGACTTTACAACTTGAATAACTCTAGCTAAGACACAAACACAAGGGTTTATGGTTTACAAAGGTTTCCTATGCATGCTTCTAAACATGCTAAGTAGGACTTACAATTGAAGAGCTGTTTACAAAGCTACAACTAAACTAAGGACATATAATAGCATGATATGGGGAACTTGTCCGTAGCAGTGTTGTTCTTGTTCCTGATGCACTTGAGAATTATTTGATGGATGATCAATCACGTGAGAGAGCTTGAGTGAGTTCTCTAAGTGTTCAACTGATTTGTTTTTACCTTCCTTGATGTTAATAATACATGTGTGACATCACTTACAATGATGTAAGCAAGGTAGGTAAAAGGCCTTACTTATAAAGTTGACTGTTGCACTATTCGTGTACTGTAGCGTGTGCAGGCAGCAACTTTTCCATTTGGAGAGTTTAATTCGTACAGTTACGACCTCGGGAGTTGGTAGCGAACATGTTCCCTATGTTGTTCCTTTTACAGTAACGATTTGAACTGTGTCCCAGTGGGACACATGTTGATCTTTTGAGGTCCTAAAGAAGTGTATCTGGTTCCTTATCTGGTTCTTTACAATAAGTTTGATGATCAAAACATAGCAGGGATACACATATAACCTATAAATTTCCCCTTATTTGATGATGACTAACTTATAATTCAAGTTCTCCCTAAGAACCAGCATTTCCTGTATTCCCCCTGAATATGTTCCCCATCTTTCCCCCTCCCCCCCAAATTATTTTCCCCCCTTTTGGCATCATAAAAATATCAATAACAGGCTTTTAAGCAATAAAGAAGTCTAGCTTTAAGCTAACTCATTCCACTTATGTGCACAAAATCATGACTAAAAACAAAGCATAAAAGCATGGTAGAAACAACAATAAGGGAAAAGCTTGAATTAACATAATTTGGATTTTTTAACAGGAGAAGAGTCAATGTTATTACAACCATCCACAATTTAGAACAAAAACAATACAACAAAACATCATCACAAGAACTGACACCGAGGGACTTGACCAAAAACTAGATCATACACTTGACACTGAGGGGAAACTATTTACGAGCACTGGAAGGAGAAGACTTAGAGGTAGAGGAAAGGGTTTGGAGGACTAAATCCATTCAAGCATTCACTGTCATTTTCTCATTGGGCATTCTCTATTTCAGGTCCTCCACTTGTTTCTTGAGCTCAACATTCTCTTTTGCCAGACGAGCAACCTCTTCACTTTGAAAGCTACAAAAACATGGTGTCTCCTATAGCTGACTTAACTGAGTCTCAAGGATAGCATTCCTTGATTTCAATTGCCTTATCTATGTAGTATCACTATTTTGAGCATTGATCAACTGAGATATGATAGAAGTCCCCTCCAACTTTCTCAATACACTCACATTCTGCAAGAGTAGATTTGGAGAAAGTTTTCTTCTTGGTGCCCACTTTAGCTGGTTCCAGAGTAACCTTGAAGTGCTCAAAGACATTGGTGAGAAGGAACCCATACGGAACTCTATTATTACCATCTTTAAAGTTTGCCACTTTTTTCAAGTGTGCTATCATGATCCCAGCAGATTGATAGTAGTGAAGTTGTCCAGTGCTTCCATGAGAAACACGTTTGCACGGGAGGTGATAGATCTTCTCTCAGCTAAAGGACACAATACTTTGTTCACCATCTCAAATAACAATTAGTATACAGGAATAAAGGCCTTCTTCTGAACCCGTTTCCCCTACTGAGCTGCTCTGTCCTTCAAGATTGCGGTTTTGAAATTTTGAGAACAGGTTCCCTAAACACTGGACTGCCCTGCAACAGGCAAACCAAGAATAGACCCCAACAAATTGGAGTCCATTACCATATAAAATCCATTCACCAACACACAGATGTGATCATCCTCAACCTTGAATAAGTCGGCGTAGAAACTTTGTACTTCCTCCTCATACACCTTTGGAGCATCATTTGTGAACAAATGTGTCTACTATTGAAACTCACATATCTCAACCAGATGTCTCATACTAGCCTCCTCCAAGATATCAGGGGAAAATGTGTGGCCACATAGCACCTTTTGGCTCCTCAATCTCTCTTTCTCACTACTCCTTGGTTTACCAAATCTGGCCCTTTTTGAAGAACCATGTTCTTCATCAATATTAGCTCTTCTTTTAGTAGACATGCGAAAATTTGTCTCTTTTTCATCATACTTCATAGACTTTTCACCTAATTCTCCTTTCACACCAGCACCAGACTCTTCCACAGACTTATCACCAGATTTTTTCACTACATTTTCAGTAGAGACAAAGTCATCAGACTTATTTAGATTTTCAGCAGACATATAAGATCCCCTTTTTGGCTTGGAGAGGCCATGCTTCTGTGAGAACTTTCTAGTCAAAGAACCAGCTTCCTGGGCTTCTTCCTCATCCACATTCTCGATAGGCCCTGGCTTTTGCCTTACAACTTGCCTATCTTTCACCAACTTTCTGTTCCTTGACTTAGCTTGGCTATTCTTAAGAGCAGACTCTAAAGCCTTCTTCCTTTTCAACCTTGTAGTGGGTCCCTTAGGAGTAGAATCTTGAGCAACCATTAGTCTACCTCTAGTCAAGCTTGCTATTGGTAAATCATTAGAATCCTCTTCACTATCCCTTTTTTCTTCTATGAACACAGACTTTTCCTCAGGCACTACGATACACAGAGGCTCAGTATCATAATCAGGAGAGGGAGCAGGATTAGTGCTGACCTGGGGTTCTGGAGAGGACACCTGAGTTGGATATTCTGAAGGAGAATCATGTCCTCCAGTAGGTTCCCCAGTAGCACTTTCCTGTGCCGATGGTTCAACAGGCACAAGATCTTTACCCTATCTAACAGTCTTAGACTCTTCCTCCCGAGTCTCAAGACCATCCTCACCTCCTTTGACAAAAACACCTTCATTAGCTATAGACAACATGTTCTCTATTGCTTCTTTCTCTTGTACGCCCATGGAAAACTCAGGAGAAGAAAGAGCGTTACCTGTGGACACAAGATCAGGAGCAGTCTTTGTTGAGTCAATGTTCTTGAAACCCCCAGTTTGATCTAACTTTGACCCTTCTTCCGTAGGAAAACTTGAGATTTTTTTCTTTGTCAGCAGTACTCTTTTCATCCCCTTTTTCGGCGAAGTAGGATAAGAGCTCTGAGCTACAAATCTTTTTGAAGTCGAGATTTTGCAACTCCTATGAAAACCAGAGCTCGAGTGCGTAGGAGAGGAGATGAAATGTGCGGGTGACTCTGTCCTAGGGTTTTGTCTAGCAGTAGTGTGGGGTGAGGAGTCTAATATTTGTGTTCCAATAGGTGAGGACTCAATGTGAGTGTCTCTTGGAACACTCGAGATTGCTTTATTTTCAGCCATGTTAAGAAGAAGAGAAGGGATTTGGTAGTTTGAAGAGAGACAGAAGAAAAGGGTTTAGAAATTTGATGGGAGGAGTTGTGATAGTGATAGATATATTTATGATGCATAAGGGACCGACTAATAAAGGGCGGTAGTTTTGGGGGTTGGGTCGGTTTTCAATAGGTGAGATGTTTGTGTTCAAAGGATACAAAGAAAAAGTAACCAACATACTGATGACATGGCACTTGTTTCAACCGTTCAAAATTGTGCATGAGAGAATAGAGAAACTACTAACCCATGCTAGGAGAACCAGGTTCCCTAACAATCTTACATTTGTAAGCTTTGCCCTTTTTACCAGCGTACACTACCATAACTACTTATTTGCTCTGTAATCATCATGTGTGTCTACCTGTAACGGTATAGAGATGAGTAAGACTTTGCCAGAAAATACTTTTTAGCTCATTTTACCTGAACATTTCTTTCATAGCCATTTCATCGAGGGACTAGGTTCTCAGTTGGGTTTTATTAACCCTAGTGCCAGGCAATTTTTCTCAAAGTGTTTTTTGCTCAGGGCTTTGATAAATATATCTACAATTTGATTTTTAGTGTCGTAGAATTTCATGCATATAAGCCCTTTTTCAACACTGTCTCTGAGAAAATGATGACGTACACCAATATGCTTGGTCCTCTTATATTGAACTGTGTTTTTCGCCATGTTGAGTGGACTTGTACTATCACATAAAAGAGGCACACAATCTAAGAAAACTTCAAAATCTTCCAACTGTTGCTTGATAACCACAGTAATTGAGCACAACAAGAGGCAGTTACTACATATTTTGCTTGTGCAATTGAGAGTGCCACCAAGTTCTGCTTCTTTTTACCCCATGAGATTAGGCAAGAACCCATGAATGTGCCATTCCAGACATGCTTTTCCTGTCCACCAGATATCCTGCATAATCAGTGTCAGCATACCCAATAAGATCGAAGTTGTCACCTAAGGGATAGTAGAGAACTAGGTCCTGGCGTTCCTTTGAGATATCTTAATATTCTCTTGGCAACCTTCAGATGAGATTCCTTTGGCTTAGATTGAAACCTTGCACAAAGTCCCACACTAAAAATAATGTCTGGTTTGCTTGTAGTGAGATACAGGGGTGACCCTATTATCCCTCTATATACGGTAAAATTCAGTGGTCCGATTTTATAATTATTAAGGCACCTCGTAAAGATCGCCCCCACAAGGCTCGAAGTTCAGCTCGGGGTTCGACCCCGAGGGTTCTCAACGATTGACCTCGAGGGTTCTCAACGATTGACCTCGAGGAAGTACAAATCAGCTGCTACGATGCATTAGTGGGAAGTTCCCAAGGCACATGATTAAAGTTGACCAAGTCTATTAGTCTAGTTCAATCCTGTACCATGGCATTGAATGGTTGTATCAGCTCCATATCTTTGTAATAAATGCATTTCTACTATGTTGGGATTCCCCCTCATCTACAAAGGAGACCCTTGTCATTTTGTAAGGACAAGTTACAATATAGTACACACTATATCCAATACAAGAACATTCTCTGCTCTCTAACTTAAGCATATTCTCTTGGTTTCACTATTTACATTTATTGCTTATATTCATTGCGTTCTATTTATTGTTCATCATTTATTGCTCATTATAGCCTATATCGCATCTCTCATAACTGTTAATCCTCAATCGACTTCCCTTAGTCGGACATCCTAATCGACCTCGAGGCCCCGTATATGCCAGCTCGAGGCCCCGATTTCCAACCATTCGGTTTGATTATTACACTATCTACAAGCTCTTATCTTATCTTCTAGTCTTTCACTTTGAATCTATTGCCTAACAACTAGCATAAAAATAGATCACATATTTTTAGAACCACAAAATCAAATCTAATTATTATTACCATTTTTAAGGTAAATAGTTTGGCGCCCACCGTGGGACTAAAAATAATAGTAATTGTTTTCTTGCTAGTTTACCACATAACGCAAGTTATCTTTCACACTTTTTCTTGTCCAAGATCTTTGATTTTAGGTCAAAATGTCTAACTCGGTAAATGCAGATGAAAAGAACAATCTTGAGGACCATGCAGAAAATGGTGTAGCTATTCCAGGTGTTGGTGTACCACCACGAAACCTTGAGGACGCACCAGAACCAATTCCTGTGGACGTGGTCTCTTACAATGCTCAACATATCAAAATAAGCTCCCACACCAACAGGAGCATACAGTAAGGAGATCAACAAGAAGCTCAAAAAACTGCAGCTCGGGAAGAACAAGGGTTACCCTTCACGTCATCTTCGAGATATTACAAGCAAAACAGATGGCGATTTCTCAGCTGCAAAGCCACCAGAATGCTCCCAACACGGTAGCACCGGAAATGGCTCTACGAGCCGAGCATGTACCAGAAAGATTAAGCAATAATGAGTCGCAGCCGACCCCTCCATCATAAAGATGCTTGAGGACCTCACAAAGAAGATCGAGTCAGACGATAAGAAGATAGAAGCCAACGACAAGAAGGTAGAGACCTACAATTCTGGGTTGATCAAATTCCGGGCGGACCCCCGATCCTGAAAGGTTTAGATTCGAAGAAGTTTGTACAAAAGTTGTTCCCACAGGAAGAGGCCCCAAAATCCATTCCAAAGAAGTTCAGAATGCCTGACCTTCTGAAGTACAACGGAACCTCAGACCCCAATGAGCACGTTGCTGCTTACACTTGCACAGTGAAGGGAAATGACCTAAAGGACGACGAAATCGAATCCGTCCTACTAAAAAAGTTCGGAGAGACGCTTTCAAAAGGGGCAATGATATGGTATCACAACGTAGCCCCAAACTCGATAGATTCGTTTGCCATGGTGGAAGATTCCTTCATAAAGGCACATGCTAGTTCTATCTAGGTAGTTACATGGAAATCCAATATCTTCAAAATCAAGCAAATGGAGAACGATATTCTGTGAGAGTTCGTATCTTGCTTTCAAATGGAGCAAATGGAACTACCACTAGTCTCCGACGACTGGGCAGTGCAGGCCTTTACTTAAGGTTTGAAAGAGCGAAGCTCGGTAGCTTCGAAACAACTGAAGCAGAACTTAGTCGAATATCCTGTCATGACTTGGTCGGAGGTCCACAACTGATACCAATCAAAGATCAGGGTTAAAGACGACCAACTAGGAGTCCCCTCGGGCTCGGTATATCCTAGCAGGCTTCCGGTAGAGAAGCCAAATCCAAACAAAGAGAGATACAAACCATACATTGAAGATACAAGAAACGCCCCGAGGCGCAACATACCCCGCAATGACCAAAGGAAGGATCAAGGCTAGAATCCCCGGGGACTTATTAGTAGAGTTGGATTCGATAGGAACACAGGGCAAATGGAGGCACCCCACTTGTTGGAATACAACTTAAATTTCGATATTTCAGACTTTGTATTCGCCATCGATAAAATCAGAGGCACCAAGTGGCCGAGGCCTGTACAATCAGATCCTTTGAAAATGAACCGTAACTTAGTATGTTAATTTCACAACACACACAGTCACATGACCGAGAATTGCCGACAACTCCAGGAAGAAGTAGCCTGACTACATAGCAAAGGTCGTCTCCGAGAATTCCTCAACGAACGAGCCAAATATCAGTTCCGAGAAAGAGAAACGACCAAGAAGAGTGAAATAGATGAGCCACAACATGTCATCCACATGATCTTCGAGGTATCGATGCTCCACAAGAATCCATGGTTAGGAGAACAAAAATATCCATCACCAGTGAAAAACAAACTCGAGGTGACATACCTGAGGACGACCTCACATTCAAAGAAGATGACATCAAGGCTCTATCTTATCCCCATAATGATGCATTGCTAATTTCTTTTCTTGTAAATACATTTCAAACTAAGTGTGTGCTTGTGGATCTAGGTAGCTCGTCCAACATCATTAGGTCAAGGGTGGTGGAGCAGCTCAGACTGCTCGACTAGATCGTGCCTGCCTCTCGAGTCCTCAACGGATTCAATATGGCGAGCGAAATAACAAAAGGAGAAATCACCCTCCAGTTAACGTAGCCGGCACAGCCCAAAATATCAAGTTTCATGTCATCGAAGGAGACATAAGATACAATGCCTTGCGCGGAAGGCTATGGATACACTGTATAAGAGAAGTACCATCCACCCTCCATCAAATGATGAAATTTCCGACAATGGATGGGATAAAAACCGTATACGAGGAACAACATGCAGCAAAAGAGATGTTTGCGGTGCACGATGTGGCACCAGCACCAGTACGTCCACCATTGAAGGATCCAAAGGATAAGCAAACAGTAAAATAACAATAATAAGCAATATTCTCGGCTACACCTGACTAAACAAGCAAAAGACCATGTCGTGTCTTAAAAGAAAACGTATGAAGCACATCGAGGCCAAAGGCGCCATCGACACTAAGGTATAATCATCTCCCTTTTAGTTACATTTTACACTAATAGGTGTTCAGGTATCCGATCAAAACAGCTAAAGCGCTTTCCAATTCGAAGGCCTTAGGTTCCAAAATCATACCTTCGAACGAGTTTTTATCCCAAGAAGGGCTTTACCGGCAATATTTTTAACGAGACAACATCTACATGCTATCTAAGGAAGACCCAACAAGTATTCAAGGCTTCTTTTCAATCAACCTTGAATACTGGGGGCATCCCCCCGAAAGGACACCTCCCCAAAGAAGCCAAGATGTGCCAAATGGGGTCTCAATAGGAAAATGATGTACCGGGCCAAACGGTCGAATGAAGTGTGTCTATATAGAATAACCGAGCCCTTGACAGCAAAAATGTGTATTCTTGTACCAAGTAATCAAAAAACACTTTCCCCTTCATAAAAGAATTTTGCATTTCAAAGAAGTTCGCTATTCTTTACAAAAATGGCTCCAAAGCAAAAAACGTCCCAAACACTCGAGGACTGGCATAAAAAACTCGAAGTTGTCTGACCTCTGGCCCAGAGGCTTCGAGGCTTCGAATTTGTAAGACCTCAATGAGGCAACATCAAGTTTACAAAAAATGCTCCAGAGCCAAAAATGTCCCAAACACTCGGGGACTAGCATCAAAACCTCGAAGTCGTCTGACCTCCGGGTCGAAAGCTTCGAACTCCTAAGCCCTCAATGAGGCAACGTCAAGTCTACAAAAATGGCTCCAGAGCCAAGAAAACCTGCAATGTCTCAGGGATTGTCACCAATTTCCACCCCACCGACTTATCAAAACCTTAGGCCATAAGATCCCATACGGGCAACCTCGGCTTTGTAATACCTTTATAAGGCAACATCAAAATCTGTAAGACTTCACGCAAGGCATGAACCATATTTGTACCAAGTAACCAAATCTATAAGACCTCAAGCAAGGCATGACCATACTTATACTAAGTAACCAAAACTATAAGACCTCAAGTAAGGCATGTAAAAATTATAAGACCTTACAAAAATGCATTGCCCCGACCTTAAATTTAAGGCTATATATTCGAACCTGTAAGACCCCTAAAAATGTATACCCTCGATATAAAAGCCAAAACTACCTCATTCAAGGCTACGTCCAAACATAAATGACTATGGTCATAAGGCTCCGGCCAATCTAACGCGACTCGGGTATGCCCGGGCGTCGCTATAAAATCACAGGCCTTCAATTACTTCGAAGTACTTTGAAAAGAACCGGTTAAAAATGCTACCCTCGATATAGGAAAAAGAGTTTCAACAATTTTAGCTCCAAACTATAGGCTTCGAGACACTCAGCCACCGAGCAAAACCTCTCGAGGTGCTCGTTCATCGCCATATAATGACTCACAATCGACGTTTTTATCAAATCGTCGAAGAGTCATGAAAACACAATTTCAAACAGTCCTTAACAAGGGAAAAATAAAGCCTATATTAGAGTTCGTACCAACCCAATGTGTAAGAGCCACTGCCACCAGCCGATATAAAAGGTCGTACCAACCTAGTGCATAAGAGCCACTACTGCCAGCCAATATAAAAGGTCGTACCGATCTAATGCGTAAGAGCCACTACTACCAGCCCATATAAAAGGTCGTACCGACCTAATGCATAAGAGTCATTTCCACCAACCCATATGAAAGGTCGTACCGACCTAACATGTAAGACTAAGGGCCCGCTTTATATTCTAAAACTTAAGGTTCAATGAGATCGAGTCGAAACGCGACTTGGAGACTGAACCCAAAACAGTTAACTGAATATGCCTAAGATCAAAAGCATAAGAGCTTAAACAACGGCTTATACTAAAAGGTCGTACCGACCCAATGCGTAAGAACCACTGTCGCCAGCCCATATAAAAGGTCGTACCAACCCAATGCATAAGAGCCTAAGGGCCAGCTTAAAATTCAAAAACTTGAAGATCAATAAACTAAAGTTAAAACCCAACTTAAAGATCGAACCCAAACACAATCAAGAATGCCTAAAGTAAAATGCATAAAAGCCTACGATCCAGATCGACGAGTCTCGTGGCTATATTGAAAGCCTAAGGGTTTTTACCCTAAGGACCAATTTATTCGACCAATCATTGACAAAGAGCAAAATTCAAAGCAAAGAAAGACGTGCACATGTGTAGAAGAATGGAAACAAAAGTTTTCCTTCTATAATTACATAAGGCTTCACTTACAAAGTTTTCTAGGAACACCATACACAAGATTAAAAAGAAAAAAGCCTAAGCCTACGTCCCTCTCGGGGACTATGGCATGTCGGCCTCTTTCTCTCTATCTTCGACATCAGACAAAAGGAACTTAGCGTCATATTCATCTGCCTTTGCCAGCTTTATCTCTTCCGAGAGATCAAAGCCCCTATCGTAAATCTCCTCGAAGGTTTCCACTCGAGATATACACCAAGCATACTCCTTACTTCTGCTCTCACGGTCAAGTGACCCTCTTAGCTTAGCTTAAGCATTGGTAGCATCCTTCAAATAGGTGACCACTTTCTTATCAACCTTAGTTCGGATTGCTTCAGCTTCAGCTCGAGCATCCACAACTTCGGCCTTCATCTTCAAAAGCTCAAACTCGAGCCTTGTAATTATGTTCGTTAGGACTGAGTTGTTCTCATGAGCGTTGTGAAGATGCACTTCGAGGACGGAAGCCTTGGCCAAATCATCCTTCTTAGCTTCAACCTGGGTGTCTACCTTAATCTTTAGCTCATCGCACTCATACTTTGCTTGACCAACTTCGCTTTAAAGGATTTATAGGTCCTCTGTCATTCTCTTCAACTAAAGAAAGTGAAACATTAGCCTTAAAAGATAGAAGAAGAAACACGCACTCCCTTGGAACAAAAATTACCTGCTCCTCGAGGTAGCTTTCGTAGTTCAGGCTTCGACTCGCCTCATACCAAAAGTGTGCCAACTCGTCTTCTCTCTCATCACAAAGAAGCCTGAGGGATTTCTCCCCATCCACGGCTTTTTACAACCTGGCTTCACAACGAAGTAGCTCATACTTGATCTTGTTCAAAGCCTACAAAGGAGAAACTTGATAAGAGAGAAAAAATTACAAAAACTAAAAAACCAATGCGATCGGCATAAATTCACCACAGAGTAGAGCCGCTGAGCTTTCTTAAAAGATGAGCGCACATCTACTAGTTTAGATCCACCAACCCCAGCAAAATAGCTCTCGGTTGGGGTACGATCGCTTGATATATGCGGCCCCTAGCTTCGAACATCCCTCGAAGTACCTTCAACGGGAGAAGAAGTCAGCGGAAGAGAACCCTCATTCCTCGAGGTACCTTAAATGGGAAAAGAATATGCCAACGGTGGAGGGACATTTTTCCAAAACCAGAGACCTCGGGTGCTGCAGGCTCAGCTGATACTTCCTTTTTGAGCTTTCGGGCTAGACTTGTATTTCTATGAGCATTTTCATCCTGCGACGGCCCTTTTTGCTTCCTCGGTCCCGAAGATGACGATCCTTATCCCTCACCGAGAGGGCATGATCTCGCCTCGAAGAACTCCCCAACGCCTACGATGACGGAGTTAGTACACATAAAAAAGAAGTTCCTTTCAAAAAAGGAGCAAATCACATAGCACGTACCGTGGTGTTTTTTCGCGCATCTACCGTTAGACAAGTCTCGCCACCTACGTTCATCATAAGTCGAGTGGGTCGCCAACTTCCAAGCCCAATCCATTAGATCGAAGACCTCGTATGGCATCCATGGAAATGCTGTAGAAAGGGAAAGAAAGGTGCATTTACAGAGCTTGCCTTTGCCATAAGCAAAACAACAAAGGCACAAGTGTACCACTTACGTGTAAAATTCCATTCCTCGGGAAATATCAGAAACTCCACGAGATAATGTTGAAAGTTCGTACTCGGACAAATTGGCTCATCCATCCCCGATCCCCATCTTCTTCATCATCAACAACGAATGGCCTGATGGATCAGCATCACAGGGTTAGAAGGCCTTAGTGGTGAAAAGGTCAGCACAGCCTGATGAGATGACTAAGGGTGAACTCAAGTTGTGCTTCCTCCACAAAGAATCTCATCATCAATACTATCCTCCAAAATGAAGTATGAACCTGTGAAAAGGTAGCCCGATACATTCGATAGACGTCGAGCACGACCCTATCAAGAGGACCCAGTGTAAAGGGATACGTGTATACATTCAAAAACCCCTTGGCATGATCTATGATGCTCTCTTCTAGGGAAGGTACCTAAAGTACTACCCTTTCCCCCCATCCACAGTCTTTCTTCACTGACTCAAGGTGCCACTCTCCTATTAAAGAAATAAAATTAGAGGCATACTCCTAGTGACCCTGAACATTGGGAGGTTTTTCTGACGAAAAGTCTCCCCTAGAAATAAAGTGTCCCAAGGATGGCTCGCTTGACACTGGCAACGACCAGGTAGGAACCAGAGGTGGAACTTTCTTCTCCTTGCAAAATGGATCCTGGCGTAAAATCCATAACTATGGTGAAATTAGAGAATTGGAGCAGGAATTTTAGCGAGGGCTTCAAAGTTAAAAAGGTGAAGGACCTAACGTAGGAAGGAGGAACTATACGAAGGGGGATAGCTACTCAAAATAGCGAAATCTTCAAAGGAGGGAAGACAAACGTATATATAGAGCAAACGGTGGTTGTCCGCCTGCCTCAAAGGACAGTTGAAAATACTAACTAAGCCATTATCACTTTAGGAAGATATACCAGCAGGATCACCTTGGTCATTTCATAACCATGTCATGCGAACAATGCTGTCGTACGACATTTGGGGATCAAAGACCTTCTCATCAACCTAGCCTCAAGATGGTACCCAATCTTGAGGGTCTCTATCAAAAAGAAGATAGGTCTAAGGAGCCATTAATATCATTATGAGCCTCGAGATGGTGCCCGATTTCGAGGATCTTTGTCAAAATGAAAGATTAGCTCTAAGGAGTTACTCATATAAGCCTGACCTCGAGGTGGTACCTCGAGGATTCTCACTACTACGAATGTGGTTCATTCACCTAATTCTCTAGCCCTCGAGCTACCTAAGCCCGAGCCAACTTTCACTCGAAAAATACTAATAAAGCCTTGGGGCTATCTTTCGCCTTCAGATCAAGTTAAACGTCCTCTAGGTTACTTTAATCCAGAGATTATCTAAGTCCAGGCGTACCCTCATCCGGGGTCTATCTATAATGCCTTAAGCCTATCTTCACTCTTAGTTCAAAAAAAGTTTCCGGTCACCCGAGCTTGAGCGAACTCTCATTGAGGGACTATCCGCGAAAGCCTAAGGGCTATTTTTATTCTCAAAGGATCAGGAAAATTATCCCTCAAGGATTATTGACGGAGTCTAAAAGGCCCAAGTCTTGTTCTAAAAATTGAGGACCCACTCTTACTCAGTTCTAAGCTGTCGGTTGCGACAACCCAAGTTTGTATCAAGTCAAACCGGGATTGGTCCGAGAAATGACAAAGGATCCAAGGAAAAACATATTTACCAATCAAAAACCAAGGAAATTCCTATGCCCAAGTCCGGTATTTGGAGAGGTTGGCAAAATCACATGCTCTGATTCTTCACAAACACAAATAAAAAGAAATCTAGCATAAATCAGAGACAAATTGAAGAAACACTTTTCATTAGTAAACGATGATTAAAAAAGACCATGAAGGTTCCTTACACATGATTACAAAAGCCCACGAAGGGTTCTTACACATGGTTACAAAAGCCCACAAAGGGTCCTTACAAAGAAACAAAATATAATGGCTAAAAATATAATCTACTCTCGAGGATGCATCTTCAGGAGCGCGAAAACCATTCCCTCGGGGACCCATCTCAACCTTCCAAATGGTGTCTTCAAGAACCTCTTCCGAGGCGGAAAAGGACGAAGAAGCAAAAAATGAAGAAGAAGCAGAAAAAGATGAAGAAATGGCTGGGTGAAAAATTTGGTGAGTATGGGTCTTGTCAGCACTACTATTGTGAAGCCACTTCTTGAGACGTAGCTCCGGTGTGGGATGAAACGGTTGGTAGATGGCACCACCTCATTCTGCGGAAACCAAAAGGAGTGAAGCACCACACCAGGTAACTAAGAGAGATGAGCAGAATTTCGTAGATCGCATGTTAATACGAAGAAAATTTGAGATTTATCTCTCATTATTTTGGGCCAACAACAACAAAAACCCATGCAATCTCGCTCAGTAGGGGAAAGCTCTAGGAAAGGGCCATGGCGTATCTAATTAGAAAACTACCGTGTGATCTTGCAGCCATAGGCTTCAAACATAAGAAATAACATTAGATGAGGATGAAGAAAAGAAAGGAGTAAAAAGTTTGTGAAGAACGATTGAATGAGTGGTTCAAGAAAGCTTCCATTTACAGAAAATGTGGCAGTGTAATCGACAGGCTCAATCAATACATGTTGGGAGACGGATTGGCAGTGATATTATCTCCTTGAGAAAGTAAATCGGTGCTACATTAAATGTTCCTTGGAAAGACGTATTAATGGGATATCTCAGTTATCGCAAAAGCTGACATCATAAGCATGACATCATCACAAGAGGCTCGAGGAGATCGGTGTCAAAACAATTTCATATCATTTTAATCTAAGAAACGCGGGAACTATCTGTATACGGTAAAAATCAGTGGTCCAATTTTTCGATCATTACCGCCCCCAAAAGGCTCGAAATTTAGCTTGGGGTTCGCCCCGAGGGTTCTCAATGATCGACCTCGAGGCAGTACAAATCAGCGGCTATGATGCATTAGCGGGAAGTTCCCATGGCACATGATTAAAGATAACCAAGTCTATTAGGCTAGTTCAAGCCCGTACCATGGCATTGAATGGTTGTATTAGCTCCATATCTTTGTAATAAATGCATTTCTACTATGTTCGAATTCCCCCCATCTAAAAAAGGGACCCTTGTCATTTTGTAAGGACAAGTGACAATATACCACACATTACATCCAATACAAGAACATTCTCTGCTCTCTAACTTAAACATATTCTCTTGGTCTCATTATTTACATTTATTGCTTATATTCATTACGTTCTATTTATTTTTCATCATTTATTGCTAATTATTGATCATAATGAGCCGCCATCGCAGCTCTCATAACTGTTAATTCTCCATCGACTGACCTTAGCCGGGCACCTGAATTGACCTCGAGGCCCCGTATACGCCAGCTTGAGGCCCCGATTTCTAACCATTCAGTTTGATTATTACACTATCTACAAGATCTTATATTATCTTCTAGTCTTTCACTTAGTATCTATTTCCTAACAACTAACATAAAAATAGATCATATATTTTTAAAACCACAAAATCAAATCTAATTATTATTACCATTTTCAAGGTAAACACCCTCTATACATGGTCTAATTTAAAGGGGAACCGGGTTTATGTAAAGGTTCATACATGTCTAGATGTGTTGCTGTGGCAGCAGCGGTGTCGATAAATTTTGATGTTTCCACGTCAAATCTTTTCAGCAGCACCTTGATGTGCTTCTGCTGACTTATCAATGCTCCCTTTTGAGAATTCTTCACTTGAAGTCCTAGGAAGAAATTTAATTCTACTATCATACTCATCTAGAATTCACTCCCCATGAGTTTTGCTAATTCTTCACAAAGAAAGTCAATTGTGGCTCCATAAATGATATAATCAACATATACCTAAACAATGAGCAGATTCCTTCCTCGTTTTTTTAGAAAGGGGGTGTTGTCAATTTTCCCTCTTATAAGGCTATTTTTTAGAAGGAATTTTGGCAACTTTTCATACCAAGCCCGGGGATCCTGCTTTAGCCAATACAATGCCCTGTCAAGTTTGAACACATGCTCAGGATACTCGTGACACTCAAATCTAGGAGGCTGTTTGACATAGACTTCTTCTTTCAGGTAGCCATTTAGAAATGCACTTTTGACAGCTATTTGGAATAGTGTGAGTTCCATATGAGATACAAAGGCAATAAGAATTCTAATAGCTTCCATTCGAGAACATAAGCAAACGCTTCATCATAGTCAATCCCTTCTTCCTGATTGTAGCGTTGAACTACAAGCCTTGCCTTGTTTCTTGTTGTATTTCAAAATTCATCAAGTTTATTCCTGAATACCCACCTGGTCCCTATAATGTTCGATCTACAAGCCAAGGAACCAGGTGATATATCTTGTTTCTTTCAAATTGGTGCATCTCTTCTTGCATTATTGTGTTCCAATCTGCATATTTCAATGTTTTTTTTGATATTTTTGGGCTCTATTTGGGAAAGTGTGACGATACGGCCCGTTGTCATGCAAGTTACCACCCCGTTTTCCCCATTTTCTACTTCCTTATGTTTCATTATAAGAGTCTTGGGTGAATGAGTCGAATTGGATTGGTTTTGGAAGGAAATGAGACACTTAGTCTTTTTAAGGAAGGTTTGTTTTGGAAAAGTCAAGTAGATGTTGACTTATGGGTTAGAGGGCTCGGATGTAATTTTCGGTTATTTGGTTAGCTTCGGCGGATTATTTGTGACTTAGGAGTGTGATCGAAATTGATTTTGGAGGTCCGGTGTAGAATTAGGCTTGAATTGGCGAAGTTAGTATTTTGGCGAATTCCGGTTGATAGGTGAGATTTTGATCCGAGGGTCGGAATGGGATTCCAAGAGTTTCTGTAGCTTTGTTAGGTGATTTGGGATGTGTATGCAAAATTTCAGGTCATTCGGAGATGTTTTGGTCGTATTTTTTGTCAAATGCGTGTTCCGGAAGTTTTAGAAGAACTTAGGCTTGAATACGATGTAATTTGACGATTTTGGTGTTGTGTTTGGTGTTTGATGATTGGATCAAGTTTTAATGATGTTTTAGGTTGGGCTGACACTTTTGGTTTAGGTCCGGGGGACCTCGAGTTGATTTCAGATGGCCATCGGGATGAATTTGGACTTGTAGCATTGCTGATAGTTGCTAGTTTCTGGTATTTCTGCATCTGCGGAAAGGGAACTGCAGATGCAGTCACACAGGTGCAAACACGGGATTGCAGGTGTGGATTTTGTCCATTTGAAGGATTTACGCAGAAGCGGATTATTTTCGTAGGTGCGGTGTCCGCAAATGCGGACATTGACCGCAGAAGCGATCCGCGCGTTTAAGAAGGGTTCCGCAGGAGCGGATGCTTGACCGCAGAAGCGGGGTCCGCAGAAGCGAAACTTGACTGCAGAAGCAGTCCTGGGCAATAGTGAAGATCCACAGAAGCGGAGGGAATTCCACATAAGCGGTAACCGCATATGCAGTTTATTGATCGCAGATGCGAAAAAGGCTGGATAGAAAGAGGTTTTAAAGGATCATTTTATTCCGCGAGCTAAGGTATTTTTCCACCATTTTTGAGCAGCCTTGAGAGCTTTTAGATGGAAATTGAAGGGGATTTCGACTGGGTGTGATTGGAGGTGAGTTCTATGACCTAAATACATGATTTAATGGAAGAATTAACCTAGAAATTTATGGAAATTCATCAAAAAGAGGGAAAAGCTAGGGCTTGGTTTTTGGTATTTTAAAGTGAGTTTTGATGGGTCATTTGGGCTCGGATTTGGGAGTTCTTGATATGTATAGAATTGTGTCGAGATAAGGAATCCGTTGGTGTTAAATTTTCTGAAATTCAAGAAGTGGGCCCGGGGCTCGGGTTTTGAAAATTTTGTGATTTTCGATGTCTTTCGATTCTTTTCGATTGAGTTATATTCCCTTAGCCTAGTGTAACGTATTTGTTGTGGTTTTCATCAGATTTGACACGCGAGGAGGTCAATTTGCGAGGCAAGGGCATAGCGAGCTAGGATTTTGGCCGGCTTGAGGTGAGTAATGATAGTAAATGATATCCTAAGGGTTTGAAACCCCGGATTCGCACAACATAGTGCTATGTTGAGGTGAAACACACGCTTAATAGCGAGTGCTGGATTGTTTACTACTGGGGATTGTGACTTGGTCCGTTCTGTTTGATATTTTACTGTGTAATTGACTGAGATGTGTTATTACCATCATGATTTGGGCTTATTCCCATATTTTGGGCTTAATGCCGACTACTTGAGTCCTTCGTCGATTTTTATCACTCTTTCCTCACTATTTGATATACGACTTGAACTCAGTACTGTTGATTATACTATTTTACAAACTCAACCACTTCAATTGAATTTTTGAGACTTAATTGATATTCCACTGTTATTTGTGGTTGAGCACTACTATTTTATTGATGTTGGAGGGGCTTATGATATTTTCTGACTGAGGAGGCTTTCAGGCCTTGTGAGTGATGTGAGGAGGCTTTCAGGCCTTGTGAGTGATATAAGTAGGCTTTCAGGCCTTGTGAGTGATGTAAGGAGGCTTTTTGGCCTTGTGAGTGATGTGAGGAAGCTTTCAGGCCTCGAGTGATGTGAGTAGGCTTTCAGACCTTATGTTGATATAACGCTTGGTCCGTAAGGGGCCCCTCCGGAGTCGGCACACCCATAGTGAGTGCGGGTACTCATGTGATATAAGAGTGAGCCCCAGGGGTTGATATTTTGCTAAGAGACTGATACAGAGCCCGAGGGGCTGATATTGTTCTGAGCAATTGATACTGGGCCTGAGGGGCAGATTTCTACTCACTATTTACTTATTGTTTTACTTGATTTACTGGTTTTTAAAAGGAGATTTCATTGACTCGACTGTTTTTACTGTTTAAGTGATTTACTGCCTGATATAGAGTTTCCTTGTGCATTTATGTGTTTTCATGCCTTCGATTATTATTTATTATTATTACTCACTGGGTCGGAGTACTCATATTACTCCCTGCACCATGTCTGTAGATACAGGCATAGCAGAGTCTGCACCTGAGCACTGATTCTTTCTAGACCAGGCAGCGAGTTAGAGCGACGAGGTAGCTGTTGACGTCCGCAGCCCCTTGTCTCCCCTATTTTATATCATTTGAGTTTCCTTCATACTATTGTATCAGATACTATATGTTGTAGACTTATAGCCAACTCTATAGTAGCTCATGACTTGTGACACCCCGGTTTGGGCTGTGTCGGGATTGTTTCCCTCGTTATTATCGCTATTTCTGCATTATTTGCTATATTAAGCATGTGTTTGAATTGTTAATGTTAATTAATTGGTTTAAAAGAGATGTTTGCATTATTCTGGCTGGCCTTGTCTTCACGAGAGGCGCCATCACATCCGGGTTTGGGAATTGGGCCGTGACAAGTTGGTATCAGAGCCTAGGTTACTAGATCTCGCGGCTCATAAGCTGATTTAGTAGATTCTCGCGGATCGATACAGAGACATATATACTTATCCTCGGGAGGCTGCAGAAGCTCTAGGAAAACTTCACATTCTTGAAATTATTATCGTGCGAATTTGTTGATCGAGTACTAAATTTCTCTTTATTCTATCCTCTCACGGATGGTGAGGACACGAGCTACCGAACAAGATGCATGACCACCAGTACCAACCAATGAGGCCACAAGAGGCCGTGGACGGGGTCGTGGTCGTGGCAGAGGTAGAGCAGCAGGGGCAGCACCTGTGGATCCTCCTATTGCCCCAGCTTAGGACTAGGCTCCAGCAACACCAATTTAGGCACCAGCTGTGCCCATTTTGATTTCGGGCCTTCAGGAGACTTTGGCTCAGATTTTGATAGTTTGCACTGGCCTGGCTCAGGTAGTTTCAGCCACCACAGCAGTAGCTACTTTGCAGGCTGGGGGAGGCAATCAGACCCCTGCTGCTTACACCCCTGAGCAGGTAGTGCAGGGATTATAGACTCTAGAGGCACCTCCAGCTCAGCCAGTTGCACTATTGCAGGAGTTTAGGGTTCCAACTATGCTTGAGGATGAGCACCGTCGCCTCGAAAGGTTTGGTAGACTCCAGCCTCCCACATTTAGTGGTGCTGAGGGCGAGGATGCCCAGGGTTTTCTTGACAGGTGTCAGCGTATGCTCCGTACAACGGGGATCCTTGAGTCTAGTGGTGTGCCATTTACCACCTTTCAGTTTACTAGGGCTGCCTTCACTTGGTGTGAGGCGTATGCGAGGCGTAGGCCGGCTGGTGCAGCACCTTTGACTTGGCAGGAGTTCTCCACTCTCTTCTTGGATAAGTATGTACCACAGTACCGTAGAGAGGAGCTTCGCAGGCAGTTTGAGTGGCTACGACAGGGAGATATGACTGTGTCTCAGTATGAGATAAGGTTTTCAGAGTTGGCTCGTCATGCCGTCTGGATGGTTTCGTCAGATCGTGAGCGTATCAGGAAATTTGTTGATAGCCTTAAATACTATCTCTATGTTCTTATGACTAGAGAGAGAGAGTATTGGATGCTTCATTCGAGGAGGTGGTCGATATAGCTCGAGAGATTGAGACGGCTCGCCGCAAGGATCGAGAGGAGAGGGAGGCCAAGAGGCCTCGAGGTTCTGGCAGTTACAGTGGTGCTCCTTTGGGTGGCCAGTTCCAGTAGGGTAGGGCTCGTTCTTTTAGGCCTGCTCAATCGGCTCATCCCGAGTATCATGGTGCATCTTCGGGTCGTGGTTATCATGGTTCTCAGCAGAGTCAGCCTTCACTCAGCACTCTTCTAGCATAGAGTTCATCTCAAGCCCCGTCTATTCAAGGTTCTTCTAGGCTGAGTACGTCAGCTAGTCACTGTAGTGAGGGGTTCCTTTCAGTCCCATTCTCCAGCACCTGGGAGTTGTTATGAGTGCGGAGAGTTTGGGCATATGTGGAGGCAGTGTCCTCGTCGTGCTGCTAGCTTACTCAGCAGAGGGGTCAACCCTCATCTTCTGGTCCAGTTTCTTCAGCACTCGCCCCGCCAACTAGGGGTAAGGGTCAGGCAGCCACGGGTCACCCTAGAGGTGCAGGTCGATCAGGCGGTGGTTAGGCTCTCTTTTATGCTCTTCATGGCAGGACAAATGCTATTGCTTCAGATGCTATCATTGCAGGTATTATCTTAAGTCTACCACAAGGATGCCTCAGTCTTATTTGATCCCGGTTCCATCTATTCTTATGTGTCCTCATATTTTGCTCATCATTTGGGTATGTCTCAAGGGTGTCTTGCTTTACTTGTTCATGTATCTACCCAGGTGGGCGATACTATTATTATAAACCATGTGTATTGGTCATGTTTGGTGACTATTGGGGGTCTGGAGACCCGAGTTGATCTATTGCTATTGAGCATGGTGTATTTCGATGTTATTTTGGGCATGGACTAGTTATCTCCATGTCATGCTATTCTAGACTGTCATACTAAGATAGTCATTTTGGCTATACCGAGCGTACCGAGGATCGAGTGGCGTGGTGTGACTGATTATATTCCTAGCAGGGTGATCTCATTCTTAAAGGCCCAATGTATGGTTGGGAAGGGTTGCCTTTTATATTTGGCATTTGTGAGAGATGTCGGGGCTGAGACTCCAAGCATTGATTCTGTCCCAGTTGTGAGGAAGTTTCCCGATGTATTTCCTGCAGACCTGTCAGGCATGCCACTGGACAGGGATATTAATTTTGGTATTGACCTAGTTTCAGGCACTCAGCCCATTTCCAATCCTCCATAACGTATGTCACCAGTGGAGTTGAAAGAATTGAAGGATCAGCTTTAGGAACTTCTAGATAAGGGGTTCATTCAGCCTAGTGTGTCACCGTGGGGTGTATTGATTTTGTTTGTGAAGAATAAGGATGGCACCATGAGAATGTGCATTGACTACAGGCAATTGAACAAAGTAACAGTGAAGAAAAAGTATCCTCTGCCTCGCATTGATGATTTGTTTGACCAGCTTCAGAGAGCGAGTGTGTTCTCCAAGATTTATCTCCATTCGGGCTATCACCAATTGAAGACCAGGGATTCAGATATTATTAAGATGGCTTTCAGGACTAGATATGGGCACCATGAGTTTTTTGTTATGTCTTTTGGGCTGACTAATGCCCCAGCAACGTTCATGAATTTGATGAACAGTGTATTTCGGCCTTATCTGGATTCGTTCATTATTGTTTTTATTGATGATATTCTGGTCTACTCGCGTATCCAGGAGGAGAATGCACAACATTTACGAGTTTTATTGCAGAGATTGAGGGAGGAGAAGCTTTATGCAAAGTTCTCCAAGTGTGAGTTTTGGCTCAGCTCAGTAGCTTTGTTGGGGAAAGTGGTGTCCAGTGAGGGTATTCAGGTTGACCCGAAGAAGATAGAGGTGGTTTAAAGTTGGCCTAGACCAACCTCAGCCATAGAGATTCGTAGTTTCCTTGGTTTGGCAGGTTATTATCACCGTTTTGTTCAGGGATTTTCCTCTATTGCATCGCCCTTGACCAAGTTGACTTAGAAGGGTGCTCTATTTGTATGGTTGGACGAGTGCGAGGAGAGCTTTCAGAAGCTCAAGACAGCCTTGACCATGGCTCCAGTATTGGTTTTTCCCTCAGCTTCAGGTTCTTATACTATATATTGTGATACTTTGAGAGTTGGGATCGGATATGTATTGATGCAGGAGGGTATAGTTATTGCTTATGCTTCTCGTCAGTTGAAGCCCCATGAGAAGAACTACCCTGTACATGATTTGGAGTTGGCCGCTATAGTTCATGCTCTGAAGATTTGGAGGCACTACTTGTATGGTATATCTTGTGAGGTATTCACTGATCATCGCAGTCTTCAGCATTTGTTCAAGCAAAAGGACCTTAATTTGAGGAATCAGAGGTGGCTAGAGTTACTTAAGGATTATGATATCACCATTCTGTATCACCCGGGGAAGGCCAATGTAGTGGCCGATGCCTTGAGCCAAAAGGTAGTGAGTATGGGAAGTTTGGTGTATATTCCAGTTGGGGAGAAGCCCTTTGCAGTTGATGTTCAGGCCTTGGACAATCAGTTGGTGAGACTAGATATTTCGGAGCCCAATCGGGTGTTGGCTTATGTGGTTTCTCGGTCTTCCTTATACGATCGCATCAGAGAGCACCGGTATGATGATCCGCATTTGCTTATCCTTAAGGACAAGGTTCAGCATGATGATACAAGAGACGTGACCATTGGTAATGATGGCATGTTGAGGATGCAGGGCCGCATTTGTATGCCCAATGTGGATGGGCTTCGGGAGTTGATATTGGAAGAGGCCCACAGCTCGCGGTATTTCATTCATCCAGGTGCCGGGAAGATATATCAGCATTTGAGGCAGCATTATTGGTGGAGAAGAATGAAGAAAGATATTGTAGGATTTGTGGCTCGGTGTCTCAACTATCAACAGGTGAAATATGAGCATCAAAGACCGGGTGGCATACTTCAGCGTATGATTATTCCCGAGTGGAAGTGGGGGAGGATTACTATAGATTTCATGAGTGCTCTCCCTCAGACTTTGAAGAAGTTCGATTTGATTTGGGTGATTGTGGACCGGCTGACCAAGTCCACACACTTCATTCCGGTACGTACTACCTATTCTTTGGAGAGGTTGGTAGGGATCTTTATCTGGGAGATTGTTCGATTACATGGTGTTCCGGTGTCTATTATCTCAGATTGAGGTACTCAGTTCACTTATCAGTACGGGAGGACATTTCAGCGAGAGTTGGGTAAGCTGGTAGAGTTGAGCACAATATTTCATCCTCAGACAGATGGGCATCCAAGCGTACTATTCAGATATTGGAGGACATGTTGCGTGCCTGTGTTATTGATTTTGGAGGTTCTTGGGATGAGTTTTTGCCGCTTGCAGAGTTTGCCTACAACAACAGTTATTAGTCGAACATTCAGATGGCTATGTATGAAGCGTTGTATGGGAGGCGGTGTATATATCCAGTGGGTTGGCTCGAGCCCGGCGAGGCTAGGCTATTGGGGACAGAGTTGGTTCAGGATGCCTTAGAGAAGGTGTGCTGATTCAGGAGAGGCTTCTTATAGCACAGTCGCGTCAGAAGAGTTATGCGGACCGGAAGGTTTGAGATGTGTCTTATGGTTGGAGAGAAGGTCTTGCTAAAGGTTTCGTCCATGAAGGGTTTTATGCGGTTTGGAAAGAAAGGGAAGCTGAGTCCGCGATTTATTGGGCCTTTTGAGGTACTTAGGAGGATTGGGGAGCTGGCTTATGAGCTTGCCTTTCCACTTAGTTTATCAGGCGTACATTCGATATTTCATGTTTCTATGCTCTAGAAGTATGTTGGGGACCCGTCCCATGTATTGGACTTCAGCACGGTTCAGCTGGATGATGATTTGACCTATGATGTGGAGCCGATGGCTATTTTGGGTCGTCAGGTTCGAAAGTTGAGATCAAAGGATATAGCTTCGGTAAAAGTGCAGTGGAGAGGTCTGCCCGTGGAGGAGGCTACTTGGGAGACCGAGCGGGAGATGCGGAGCAGATATCCTCACCTGTTTGAGGCTTCAGGTATGTTTCTTGACCCGTTCGACGACGAGCATTTGTTTTAGTTGGAGAGGTCCGGCGTAGAATTAGGCTTGAATTGGAGAAGCTAGTATTTTGGCGAATTCCGGTTGATAGGTGAGATTTTGATCCAAGGTTCGGAATGGGATTCCGAGATTTGTTATAGTTTCGTTAGGTGATTTGGGATGTGTGTGCAAAATTTTAGGTCATTCAGAGATGTTTTGGTTGGGTTATCAAATGCGTGTTTCGAAAGTTTTAGAAGAACTTAGGCTAGAATCCGATATAATTTGACGGTTTTGGTGTTGTTTGTGGTTTTTTGATGATTGGAGAAAGTTCGAATGATGTTTTAGGTTGGGTTGGCACTTTTGGTTGAGGTCCCGAGGGCCTTAGGGTGATTTCGGATGGCCATCGTGATGAATTTGGACTTGTAGCATTGCTGATAGTTGCTGGTTTCTGGTATTTCCGCATCTGCGGAAAAGGAACCGCAGATGCAGATTTTGACCATTTGGGGGATTTACGCAGAAGCAGATTATTTCCGCAGTGCGGTGTCCGCAGATGCGGACATTAACCGCAGAAGCGGTCCGCGCATTTAAGAGGAGTTCCGCAGGAGCGGATGCTTGACCGCAGAAGTGGGGTCCGCAGAAGTGGAACTTGATCGTAGAAGCGGTCCTGGGAAATAGTGAAGATCTGCAGAAGCAGATGGAATTCCGCATAAGCGGTAACCGCATATGCGGTTTATTGATCGCAGATGCGAAAAGGGCTGGATAGAAAGGGGTTTTAAAGGTTGATTTTATTCCGCAAGCTAAGGTATTTTTCCACCTTTTTTAGCAGCCTTGAGAGCTTTTGGACAGAAATTGAAGGGGATTTCGAGTGGGTGTGATTGGAGGTGAGTTCTATGATCTAAATACATGATTTAATGGAAGAATTAACCTAGAAATTTATGGAAATTCATTAAAAAGTGGGAAAAGCTAGGGCTTGGTTTTTGGTATTTTAATGTGAGTTTTGATGGGTCATTTGGGCTCGGATTTGGGAGTTCTTGATATGTATAGACTCGTGGCGAGATAAGGAATCCGTTGGTGTTAAATTTTCTGAAATTCAAGAAGTGAGCCCGGGGCTCGGGTTTTGCAAATTTTGTGATTTTCGATGTCTTTCGATTCTTTTCAATTGGGTTATGTTCCCTTAGCCTATTGTAACGTATTCGTTGTAGTTTTGATCAGATTCGATGCACGAGGAGGCCGATTTACGAGGTAAGGGCATAGCGAGCTAGGATTTTGGCCGGCTTGAGGTGAGTAATGATAGTAAATGATATCCTAAGGGTTTGAAACCCCGGATTTGCACAACATAGTGCTATGTTTAGGTGAAAAACGCACTTAATATCGAGCGGGGGGTTGTTTACTACTAGGGATTGTGACTTGGTCTGTCCCGTTTGATATTTTATCACGTAATTGACTGAGATGTGTTATTACCATCATGATTTGGGCTTATTTCCATATTTTGGGCTTAATGCCGACTACTTGAGTCCTTCGTGGATTTTTATCACTCTTTCCTCACTATTTGATATACTACTTAAACTCAGTCATGTTGATTATACTGTTACAAACTCAACCACTTCAATTGAATTTTTGAGACTTAATTGATATTCCACTGTTATTTGTGGCTGAGCACTACTATTTTATTGATGCTGGAGGGACTTATGATGCTTTCTGGACCGAGTGAGGCTTTCAGGCCTTTTGAGTGATGTGAGGAGTCTTTCAGGCCTTGTGAGTGATGTGAGGAGGCTTTTAGGCCTTGTGAGTGATGTGAGGAGGCTTTTAGGCCTTGTGAGTGATGTGAGGAGGCTTTCAGGCCACGAGTGTGATATGAGAGGGCTTTCAGGCCTTATGTTCATATAGTGCTTAGGTCGTAAGGGGCTCCTTTAGAGTCCGCACACCCACAATGAGTGCGGGTACCCATGTGATATAAGAGTGAGCCCGAGGGGCTGATATTGTGCTGAGAGATTGATACGGAGCCCAAGGGGCTGATACTGTTCCGAGCAATTGATACTGGGCCCAAGAGGCAGATTTCTACTCACTATTTACTTATTAATTTACCTGATTTACTGGTTTTTAAAAGGAGATTTCATTGACTCATTACTATTTTTACTGTTTAAGTGATTTACTGCCTGATACAGAGTTGACTTGTGCATTTATGTGTTTTCATGACTTTGGTTATTATTTATTATTATTACTCACTGGGTCGGAGTACTCACATTACTCCCTACACCATGTGTGCAGATACAGCCATAGCAGAGTCTGCACCTGAGCACTGATTCATTCCAAACCAGGCAGCGAGTTGGAGCGACGAGGTAGCTGTTGATGCCCGCAGCCCCTTGTCTCCCCTATTTTTTATCATTTGAGTTTTCTTTATACTATTGTATTAGATACTTTATCTCGTAGAATTATAGCAAACTCTGTTATAGCTCATGACTTGTGACACCCTAGTTTGGGTCGTGTCGGGATGGTTTCCCTCGTTATTATCGCTATTTCCGCATTATTTGCTATATTAAGCATGTGTTAGAATTGTTAATGTTAATTAATTGCTTTAAAAGAGGTGTTTACATTATTCTGACTGGCTTTGTCTTCACGAGAGGTGCCATCATGGTCGGGCTTGGGAATTGGGCCGTGACAGAAAGAAAGGCTGAAAAGGCAAGTGAGTTTCTTGCTTTTGATCTGGTTTGAACTCCTGAGTCAAGGGGGTGATTATGTTGTCAAGAGGATGTAAACTTTTGTTCTTCCAATTTGGCGCCTGAATCTCATTGGAAGAGGACCCGGGTATGTCTAACTGAGGATCTTGGGCGCTTCTTACTTCAGCAAGTGGAGTACCCTGCATCAACGACTCTATTTTGAGCTTCAATTGGTGTGATCATGGGGCCCGGTTCCTCTCCAGTAGATGGAGGTGTACTTGCATCATTTTCACTGGTTTCTTTTATGTAATTCATCATGTCTACTTTTCCATTTACCATATCAATACTTGTCCTGGAACAGATAGGGGTTCGCCGTCTTGATCAACATGCCTGTCCTTTTCACATGAGAGGTAAGATTCATCAAAGATCACATGTATACGTTACTCAATAGATTGAGTCCTCTTTGTTGCATATTTTGTAAGCTTTGCTTTGAGATGAGTATCCCAGAAAGATTCCTTAATCACTTTTGGCATCGAATTTTCCAAGAGCTTCCTTTCCATCGTTAAGAACAAAGCATTTACATCCAAAAGTCCTTAGATGTTTCAACTTGGTCTTCCTTCCATTCAGCAGTTCATTTGGAGTTTTTTCCAGAAGGGACCTGATCATGCATCTGTTCACCAAGTAGCTGGCAGTGTTGACAGCTTCTGCCCATAAATTTGTGATCCCATTGTCAATCAACATTGTCCTTACCATGTCTTCAAGTGTTATAATTTTTCTCTCCACAACACCATTTTGTTGAGGTGTTCTGGGAGCTGAGAAATTATGAGTGATACCATTTTCTGAAAAGAACCCATCAAACTTGGTGTAATCAAACTTTGTCCCATGACCAGACTTGATGCAGGCTACCTTATTGCCGATCTTCGCCTGGATATTTTTGACAAAAGCAACGAACACTTCAAAAGTTTCATCCCTAGTTCTGAGAAACAAGGTCCAGGTAAATCTAGAATAGTCATCAGCTATCACAAAGATGTATTACTTTCCTTCTGTTCTTAGCACTCTCACGGGTCCACATAGATTCATGTGAAGAAAATCAAGTGGCCTTGAGGTACTCACTTCCTCTTTGGGCTTGAATGGGGATCTGACTTGCTTGCATTTTACACATACATCGCACACTTTGTGATCCTTGAAACTTGACTTGGGCAGACCATGAACCAGGTCCTTCCTGACCAACATGTTCAGCAACATGAAGCTTGCATGACTAGCCTCCTATGCCATAGTTCAACATCATTATCAACGACACTTAGACAACTGATATCACCATTTTGCAGAGACTCAATATTAGCAACATATATATTTTTATATCTTTTTTCTACTAGCATCACCTCACCAGTCACTAGATTTGTGATAATGCCTATTTTAAAACAAATTCCACCTTGTTTCCCTTGTCACAAATTTAGGAAACACTTAGCAAGTTGTACTTCAACCCGTTCACGTAGTACACATTTTCAGTTGAGTGTGAGAGAGACTTCACAATCCTTCCAACTCTCAGAATGTATCCTTTATTGCCATTTCCAAAGGATATACTTGTCACACTTAATTTAACCCCTCCAAAGATGTCGTGATGGCATCTAGTCTTTATGACTAGGTATGCCTAATATTACGGAAAATTTAAAGAAAACGCTACTATAAAAGTTAAAACAGTATATTGTAAATAACATGGATAGTGGCTCTCGGCATATACAAAATAATCTCCCAAGACCAGAAATGTCTCTAAGTCACAAGCTTCTATAATCTATGAAGCTCTACACAAAAGTCTGAAAAATAAACAAAAAGGAAATTTCTAGGAGGGAATAGAAGGGGAGTCCGAGTATCTGCGGACGTGAGCAAAAATACCTTGAAGTCTTCTAAAATCAGCAAGCAAGCACTAAGCTCGAGGCTGATAGCTCATACCTGGATCTGCAAATAAAAAACATGTGCTAAAAAAGACACGAGTACTCCACAATGGTGCCTAGTAAGTGCCAAGCCTAATCTAGGTCATGTAGTGACGAGGTCAGGTCAGGGCCCTACTGGAGTATATATAATAAATTAAGCAGTAAGAGATATAAATTACGGTAAAACAATTAAGGGATGCACAAATTTTAACATTTAAGGAGCCCTCGGCTCAGAAATGGTAAACACAATAGGAGAATCTCCCATGATATGATCCCGTAGATTCTGAAATGATTATGCAGTATAGGGGATCTACCGAATACGTCTGTAGTCCCAAAATATACAGTGCTGGGGGATCTCCCGGAATACGTCTGCAGTCCCAAAATAAAATATTGATGGGTTTACAATGTGTTAGATTATATTTTAATGATCCAACAAACTTACTATCAAATAACCAGATAAGGAACCCGACTCACTTGGAACACAACTCAAATCAACGGATTCCAACTAATGAGAACTGCTACGATTTCAGAAGATAGAGAATCAGCACAGGGACCTTATACCCTTGTTTGCCTGACATCATTATGAAGTCAACTATCTACAGCTGGAAAGTGACTACCTATATTGTATACAGAACAATGTATCATAGTTCTGCAGTCACTTTTCTTTTGACCTACCAAGTGAATACATCAATCAGGTGATGTCGTCCATGTTGCATAAACATAAAAACATTACAACAAAACATCACTTGGACACTTGAGAATCAACTTGAGCATTCAAGCACACCAACTGTTCACTGATCAAGTGTTCAATTCTCAAGTGCATTAAGAACAAATAACAACCCTACTACGGACCAGTTCCTAAAGCTAGTATTTTGTTGTCCTTAATTGAGTTGTAACTTTATAATTGTTATTCATTGTAATTCCTACTTTGCTTATCTAGAAGAGTGTTTAGGAACCCCTTGTAAAACCATAAACCCTTAGGGGTCATTTTGTTGGACTACAGATTATGTCGGTATAAGTTATGTTGGGATAAGTTATATTGGGATTTATTATGCTGGGATTGTTGTTTATTCATTGTATGGTATGTTGTATTAAGAATGACAATTGTATAATCTCTAAGAAGAAAGTTTAAGTTATACCGGTGCTAATTACCCCACCCTATATAAGGTATAAGTTATTCCAGTGTTAAAATTAACACCGGGATAACTTATACCCGGTTTGCTAACAAAACATAGTATTAAGGTGGTATTAAATTTTTATACCACCCATATATCTTCTTATACCTCATACCAAACAACCCCTTATTATTTGTGTCATGACTAGAGTTAGTCATGAGTTGAAGTCTTTGTAATAGGAGAATTGCAAAGTGGCTTATAATAGGTGTATAACAAGTTAGTGAGGGATTAAGAGTTTAAACCCTAGTTTTCATAGGTTGTAATCTAAAGTTTCTCATAGTAAAGTTGAAATCCTACCAATATAGGTCGTGGTTGTTTATCCCCTTGAGCAGGGATTTTTCCACGTAAAAACTCTCTGTCTTATCTACTTACTATTTTATTAGCATTCCCAGTAGAAACCCATAAAAGACCTGGTCTCTTTATAGTTTGGTGAACTCATATATTCTATCAATTGTTATCAAAGCGGGTTGTTCTATTAGGTTAAAAACTAGGAATGAGGATCCTTATGGCTGCTCCACCAAATTTTGAGAAAGGTCAGTCTATGAATAGACCACCCAGGTTCAATCGGCAATACTATGGGTGGTGGAAGACAAGAATTCATGATCTTATCATGGCAGAAGATTCTGAGTCGTGGGATATTATATGTGATGGTCCTTATGTCTCAATAAAGAAGGTCGGAGATCCTCCATTGACGATGTCAAAGACTAGAAAGGAATACAACGATGCAGATAGGAAAGTTGTAGAGAAATATTTTCGTGCTAAGAAAATTTTGGTGTGTGGTATAGGACCTGATGAATACAACAAGATCTTATCTTGTCAATCCGCCAAGGAAATATGGGAAGCTTTGCAAATAGCACATGAGGGAACCACTCAAGTAAAGCAATATAAGATTGATATTCTCACTGAGTATGAGATCTTCAGGATGAAAGACGATAAATTTATTCAAGATATGCACATAATCTTCACTTACATAATATATGAGCTACACTGGCTCGGTGAAATGATTCCTAGGATGAAGCTTGTGAGAAAAAATCTTAGTGTTCTGCCTGGTTCGTGGGAGAGAAAGTGAATGCCATTACTGAGGCAAAGGATCTGCAGGCCTTAACTGTAGACGAGCTAGTTGGAAATCTTAAAACTTACGAAATGAAGAAGATGAAGGAGAGTGAAAGAAGAGAACCAAAGAAGGAAAAGAACCTGGTACTCAAAGCTGAAGGCAATGACTCAAGTGAGGAGGACTGTGATATGGCCTACCTAACCAAAAGATTTCGAAAAATGGTCAGAAGGAATGGAGGGATACCAAAGAGAGGCAGTTCCAGCAGACCAAAGAATTATGACCTTTGTCATAAATATGGAAAGCTAGGGCACTTTATCAAAGATTGTCCTCTCCTGAAGCAAGAACACTTCAAGTACAACCCTAATAAAGCATCCAAAAGGAACCAGGTTCCTAACAAACGCTTCAAAAGGAAGAATGTCGCTGACAACTTTGTAAAGTAAGCTCTTGCACCATGGGGAGATTTCACAAGTGAGTCTAAATAAGAAACTGATGTAGGTGATAGTTCCATCATAGCAGTTGAAAGTGAAGGAAATGAATATGATTCAATATTTTCTTTAATGGCTCAATTAGACGAGATGAAGATGATGACAATGATGAGGTAAACTTTATGGATGTACAGAGAAATATGAAATCCTACTCTCCTATGAAACTCATGTCATTAGCCAACGTATTAATTGATGCATATCATAGTTTTGTAAATGATAATGATGCCTTGACCATAGAATTAGGGGAAGCTGAGCAAACTAGAGATGACTTGATAGTTTTTGTGGTTGATTTGAAGGAAACTATAGATGATTGGGAAAAAAAGAAGAAGGTTCTAATTGAGAAAACCACTAGTGTAGAACACGAAAGAGATAATCTGGTGGTAGTAGGAGTTGACTTGAAAAAACCATTAAGAACTTAAGTAAAGAAAGGTATGCCTTAGTGGAGAAAGTGAATGCTATTGAGCAAGAGAGAGATGACCTCTTAATAGTGATTGTAGACTTGAACGAAACTATACAGGAACTTGGAGCTATATGTAGGCCTAAAGATTCTGATAAAGGAAAAGAGGTAGCTAGTGAGGCACACATTAAGCTTGAAAACGAGTTAAATGCTGTGAGAACTAGTTTGTGTGTTGAACTTGAGAAAAATAGGCATCTCCAAGCAGAACTATAAAGATTAAAAATGATCTTGAGAAGTCCCTTAAGTGGACTAAGTCCTCAGAAGCTATTATTGCATGTATGTTAATAATAGTGGAAAACAAGCAGGGAATAGGATTTCAAAGGGAGAGAACTCTTTACAACCCCTATAGCAAGTATGTTATTGTACTAGATAATTGGTTATGTACACATTGTGGGAACAATAGGAATTTCAAAGAAAATTGCCAAGTTAGGGTCCAGTCTCTTCAGAAAAACAAAGTATTTGCTGAAAAAGTAACTACTGAAAAGGGACCAGGTGCCACCCATAAAAAATGCATGTTTCCTGCATGGACTAAAAGAGATTTTATTCACCCTCGACCCAAACTTGCTTGGGTTCCTAAAACTAACTCTTGATTTCCTTGTGCAGGGAATAATGAAGAAAGTATTCAACAATGGTTCGTGAATAGTGGATACTCAAAACACATGACTAGGAACACCATGGAGTTTCTTTCACTAAAAGCCCTGCAAGGAGAGAGTGTATCCTTTGGCAATGGGAAAAAGGGGTACATTCTTGGAGTTGGAAAAATCATGAAATCACTCACACACTTAATTGAGAATGTGTACTACGTCAATGGCCTCAAGTACAGTCTCTTCAGTGTTTCTCAAATATGTGATGATGGAAACAAGATGGAGTTCTTGTTAATAATATGCACAGTTACTAATCTAGTAACGGGTAAAGTGGTACTGGTGGCCAAAGGATACAAGAACATCTACGTTGTTGATTTTGCATCCCTATAAAGTGGTGATCTGAGTTGCTTGAAAGTTGTTGATGATGATGCTGAATTATGGCACAAAAGACTGGGGCATGCAAGCTTTTCTCTAATGAATAAGCTAGTTCAGAAGGACCTAGTTTGTGGTCTACCAAAATAAAAGTTGATGGAGTACAAAGTTTGTGATATCTACGCCAGAGGGAAGCATGTGAAATCTTCATTTAAGCCAAAGAAGGATGTCAGCACCTCAAACCACTTGATCTCCTTCACATGGATCTATGTGGGCCTATGAGAGTGCAAAGTAGAGGAGGTAAAAGATACATTTTTGTGATAGTGAATGATTATTCCAGATTCACTTGGACATTGTTCCTCAGAACAAAAGATGAAACATTTGAAGTTTTTGTAGCATTTGTGAAGAAAATTCAAGTGAAGATGGATTCAAATGTATACTACATAAGATCAGATCATGGGACAGAATTTGACAATGCCAAGTTTAATGATTTTTGCAATGATAACGGCACTGCCCATAAATTCTCCGCCCCCAGAACTCAACAACAAAATGGTGTTGTGGAAAGGAAGAAAAGAAGTCTCGATGAAATGGCAAGGACAATGTTGATCGACAGTGGGATAGCAAAGAACTTCTAGGCTGAAGCTGTTAACACTTCCTGCTACTTTCTGAATAGGTGCATGATTAGGTCTCTCTTGACCAAGACTCCCTATAAGTTGCTGAATGGAAGGAAGCCAAAGCTTACTCACTTAAGAATATTAGGGTACAAATGCTATGTTCTCAACAATGGAAAGGATCAGCTTGGAAAATTCTATGCCAAAAGTGATAAAGAAATCTTCTTGGGATATTCCTCTCAAATTAAAGCCTACAAGGCTATAATAAGAGAACTCAGTGTGTAGAGGAGATTGCACATGTAATCTTTGATGATTCCTATATTTCTTGTGAGAGAAGTAACAAGGATGATCAAGATGGAGAGCCTTTGTCTGTTCCAGGTGAATTCATAGATATGGCAAACGAAAAGGTAGACATGATGAGTCAAGTAAAGGAGCGAAGTGAAGATAATGCAGTTTCTTCAGCTGCAGAGGAACCAAGTTCCACAATCAAAACCACTAAAGCTGAAGAAAGAGTGTTTGATGTAGTTCAAGGTACTACACAGGTTGCGGAGAGAAGAATGCAAGAAAACTAGTCAGACTTACCTAGCTCCTCTACGAATGATATTCAAGCGCCCAATTGGAAACACAAAAGATCCCATCTTCTTGATAATATAATCACCCCTCTAGATTCAGGAACCATATCAAAATCCAGAAACTCACCTGCTTTCTCAGCCTTTCTTTCACAAATAGAACCCAAAAATATCAAGGAAGCCATAAAGGATGCAGATTAGATCACTGCCATGCAAGATGAGTTGCATCAGTTCGAAAGGAACAATGTATGACACCTGGTACCTAGACCCTCAAATAGAACAATAATAGGAACCAGATGGGTATTCAAGAATAATCCTGATGAACATGGAAACACTACAAGGAATAATGCTAGGCTAGTGGTTCAAGGTTACAATCAGGAGGAAGGAATTGATTACGATGAGACTTTTGTTCCTGTTGTTTGCAATGAAGCTATCAAAATCCTATATTTGCATCACATTTGGAATTCACTCTATTCCAAATGGATGTCAAAAGTGTATTTCTGAATGGATTCCTTAAGGAAGAAGTCTATGTAAAACAACCTCCAGGTTTTGAATGTCATGAACATCCTGAATATATGTTTTAATTAGACAAGGCATTGCATGGGTTGAAGCAGGCTCCTCAAGCTTGGTATGAAAGATTTTCAAAGTTTCTCTTAGAAAATGGTTTCACAAGGGGAAGAATTGACAACACTTTATTTCTAAAGAAACGAGGGAGGAACTTGCTTATCATTCAGGTATATGTTGATGATATCATTTTTAGGGCAACAGCTGATTCACTATGTGAAGAATTTGCAAAAATCATGGGAAGTGAGTTTGAGATGAGCATGATGGGTGAGTTGAACTTCTTCTTGGGTCTTCAAGTGAAGCATTCGACAAAAGGTACAGTCATCTGCCATCAGAAATATATCAAGGAGCTTCTAAAAAGGTTTGATATGGAAGCATCAAAAGTAATTAATACTCCCATTACCACTGCCACTCGACTAGACATGGATAATCTAGTTCTCATGTAAATCAAAGCATGTATAGAGGCATTATTGGGTCTCTTTTCTATCTCATTGCAGCATGCCTAATATTGCTTTAGTGTGGGGCTATGTGCTAGGTTTCACTCAAATCCCAAGGAATCTCATCTGAATGCTGCCAAAATAATTTTGAGATATCTTAAGGGAACACATGACCTAGTCTTATACTACCCTTCAGGTGATAATTTTGATCTTATTGGGTATGTTGATGCTAACTATGCAGGATATCTTCTGGACAGGAAAATTACTTCTCGAATGGCTCACTCTCTAGGATCATGTCTCATCTCATGGGGTACAAGGAAGCAATACTCAGTGGCTCTTTCATCATATGTTAGTGCAGCTTCCTGATGTGCTCAGCTCTTATGGATCAAATAGCATTTGGAAGATTTTGGTGTGTACACTGACTTTTTGCCTCTCCTCTGTAACAACACCAATGCACTCAACATGGCAAACAACCTGGTTCCACATAAAAGAACCGAGCACATTGATGTTAGGCATCATTTTCTGAGAGACAATGTGGAGAAAGAGCTTATCTACATAAAGTTCTGCAGTACAGAAGACCAAATTGTAGATATATTTACCAAAGCATTGAGCATAGAACATTTTGAGAAAAATAGGCTGGAGCTGGGGATAATAAAGCATACTTGAGAACCTTATTCCCATCAGTTGGCTATGAAAGTCATATTCAGGTAATATTAGCTAAAGTATTGTCTGGCCAAGTCTAACTCACATCAATACCATTGCAGGTAGACACGCATGATGATTATATAAAATATAGATGCACTGCATTGGATGGTACAAGAGGATTGAAAAATTTTCAAAGACAGGTAAAGAACCTGGTTTTTGTCCCACATGTTAGTAGTCTTGTGCCTTTTCATAAATATCTTAAAAGGATGCAAAAAAATGAGTGCCGTGTTATCTACCTTTTCAGAAATTGTATGTCACGTATTTTCATTTCAAATCCTTTCATCTCCATTTGAAGCATTAACACTCCACACATATCTACCGCTATAACAGAACCGTTTTCTCTCTCTCTCCCTCATAATTATTTCTTCTCCCATTAAAACGCTCTCTACTTCTTCAACGATCATATCTCTTTTTTGAGTCCTTCTCCAATATTCTCAACTTCATCCTTGCCATGGATGAAAATTAATTAATTTCCCTCCTTAGTTGAGAAAACCCTTGATTCTTCCGTCTCTGAAAAGCTATTTCTCACCATCTCTGTCTCAACCATCACTGGTGAAGAACTTCCAACCCAGATTCTTATGCTCCCTCAAGTTCGACTCTTTCAGAGCTCTCTCTAACTCAAAATCTTGAGAACTTACAAACCCCAAAATTTAATAATCCTTTATTCCTATCGCCTGAGATTCTCACCACCCAAAGCAAGGGTGGAGAATAGGGTAAAATTTCACAAATAGTAGAAGTCTCAGAGGTAAGTAATGATCAGTCTACAGTTGTTCCTACTTCTATGTCTGGGGTAACCATGGAGTCTCTAGACAAAGAGGCTATCAAAAATATATTGGTCATAACTGCTGATCGAATAGTGTATGAGGTGATCTCTAGTGTGTCTAAGTCTTAGAGGAATGTGATAAAGTGGTCAGTGGAAGAAGGAGCAGTGGTGCTCTTTTAAAACTCTGCACCAGTAGAAACTACTGGGACTCCTATTGAAGGACCTGATCCCTATCTGGAGGAAACGGGTCAAGGATCCTCTTCCCAGGTCAATTTCGCCCCTGCTCCCTCTCTAGACTTTGGTGTTAATCCTTTAGAAGTTTTGGTTCTTGATATGAGGTCTAGTGTTGAAAACGATCAAGATAATGTTACTCTGGATGCTTTTATTTTCAAGAGAAGGGCAGTAACCACTCCTGAGCCTTCTACTAAGCGACCTACTACTAGGTTGCAAGAAAAAGAGGCTTATGAGTCTGCCCTACAAAAGAGCAAAAGGAGAAGTAAGAAAAAACAGAAGAGGGCTGGTGACAAATAGAGAACTGGTATGTGACAAGGACATTCATGAGGTGGAAGTTGATGAGGAAGCAACAGAGGAACCCAATTCCTTGGTTAAAAAGTCCCAGAAGAAGAAGCAATCTACTTTAGAGGAAGGTGTTGCTACGCCTAGTTCAAAATTAGCAAAAAGTGGTGGAAAGTTGAAAGACGTTGTGAGTGAAGAGTCATTTTCTGATGAGGATGTGTTGGGACAACTCAAGTGGAAAAGGAAAAAGAGTGTGAAGTTTGGAAAGAGGAAGATGGAAACTGTGAGGGAACCTGATTCTGCAAAGAGAGTGAAGAGTGAGAGTATGTCTGCTAAAGAACTACTGAGGAACCAAAAGGTCTTGTGGGGTCGCACTTTTGTCCCAGAAATCTTTAAAATAGTCGAAATGATACAAATAAGTGAGATGGTTGAGTTTCAATAATGGGGGCATCTATTCAAAGTAGATGTGTCCAAGGTCTATGACAATGAAGTCGAAAGCTTCTATGCCGACCTTTTTCCTAGTGACACTGACCATATATGTGCCTTGGTTAATGGAGTGGATATTGTGTTGGATGTTACCTTGCTTGGGGACATTCTTAAGGTCCCTGCTGACGGTAAGTCTTCTGTGAAGAATGTATATGGGTCAAGTTTCAGAAATGCTATTGAGAAGGAAGGTGCGACCTAGCAGGGGGAGCAAGTCGAAAGCCTTGTTTCCCATTTATCAGTTATTATTCGAGCTGATGAACAAGGTTCTTCTACCCCATACTGAGAGAAGGTCCATTACTTCCAAATCTAACTTTATCTGATGGAAGCACTGGATGGGTTTAAAGCTGTAAACTTGCATGCCATCATGATTGAGCACATGTAAAAGGTGGCGACTTTCAAGGAAGGAAATCATGGTCTTCCATGTGGGTTAATTCGCGTGCATGTCATTAAATTCTTCAAGGTGCCATTGGGATAGTCCAAAGTAGGGACCAAGAAGCTGACCTTCTCTCAGACAACTTTGGAGGAATGTAAGTTTATAGAAAAGAATGGAGGGGTAGGCAGCACTTCGACAATGTCTTAGATCATCAATGCTCAAAATAGTGCAAATGAGGAGATTCAAAAGCTGAAGGCAAGGAACGCCATACTGGAGGGTCAGCATGCCCAAGGGGGTCTAGGGTTAAATGAGAAGTTAGCTCGTCTGACCAAAGAAAATGCTAATCTCAGGGCACAAGTGGAGAACCTAAAGGAGAAACTGCTCACCAAGAAAATGTCGGCGAATGCCCGAATAGATCTAGTTCTCAAAACCCTTACTGCAGCCTCCAAGCCCTCTCCTCCTAGTGTCCCTTAGGCAACCCTAGAGTGACCAGTTTCTAGATTATTCTGTTCTTGTTTTGCTGAATTTGGCAGTTGTTTTTGTTTCTTTTTGTGGTTTGGATAGGATGTAATTGTACTGCTACCGCTGAAATCAGTCCAATTTCTTCCTTTGCTGTATAGCAAAGGCTTATGTTTTATAAAAACTATCCTCTTTTTGTTGTTTAATGCTTATGTTTCTCTGTTTCTTTTTTCTATCATATTTTGTGCACATATGTGTTATGAGTTAACTAGGCTAGACTTCTTTATGTTGATTGCCTGCTTCTGTATTTTAATGATGCCAAAAAGGGGAAGTATAAAGTTAGAGGGGTATAAAGTCAGGAAACTTGTGAAGTTCCTGTTACTTCATGTGTATAATTAGGAAAACATGGATCTGTTTAGGGGGAAGTATAAAATGTTAGGGGGAACTTGTGAAGTTCCTGTTACTTTATCTGGTTAATTTTTCTCTAAACACGTGTTATCAATTTCTAAGTTTGTCATCATCAAAAAGGGGGAAATTGATGGGTTTACAATGCCTTAGCTTTATGTTTTGATGATCTAACAAACTTACTATCAAAGAATCAGATAAGGAACCTGACTCACTTAGTACATAATTCAAATCAACTAATTCCAGCTAATGATAAGTGCTACGATTTTAGAAGATAGAGAATCAGCACAGGGACCTGATACCTTTGTGTTTGCCTAATAGCAATACGAAATCAAATATCTACAGCAGGAAAGTGACTGAATGCATTGTACACAGAACAATGCAGCATAATTCTGTAGTAACTTTTCTTTTGACCTACCAAGTTATTACATCATTGAAGTGATGTCATCCATGTTGCATAAACATAAACACATTACAATAAAAAGTCACTTGGACACTTGAGAATCAACTTGAGCATTCAAGCACACCAACTGTTCACTGATCATGCACTCAATTCTCAAGTGCATCAAGAACAAAGAACAACCCTACTACGAACCAGTTCCTAAAGCTAGTATTTTGTTGTCCTTAGTTGAGTTGTAACTTTGTAACTGTTCTTCATTGTAATTCCTACTTTGCTTATCTAGAAGCGTGTTTAGGAAACCCTTGTAAAACCATAAACCTTTAGTATTTGTTTGGTGACTAGAGTTAGTCATTAGTTGAAATCTTTGTAATAGGTGTATTACAAAGTGGCTTGTAATAAGTGTATTACAAGTTAATGAGAGATTAAGAGTTTAATTCTAGATTGCATAGGTTGTAATCTAAAGTTACTCATAGTGAAGTTGAAATCCTACCAGTGTAGGTCGTGGTTGTTTATCCCCTTGAGCAGGGATTTTTCCACGTAAAAACTCAGTGTCTTATTTACTTACTATTTTATTAGCATTCTCAGTAGAAGCTCATAAAGGACCTGGTCCCTATATAGTTTGGTGGAATCATATATTCTATGAAATATGCAAGACAGGGGGATCTCCCGGAATACGTCCGTAGTCCCAAAGTAAATATTCAGCTCAAGATGAAATGATAAGTACGACATCAACTTATACAGTTTAGGCTAAACACAATCGAGGGAAAGAAGGGTCTACCGAAGCATGTCTCACAAAAAACAAACAGGTAGTTAAAACACATAGGCATGCTTTCCTAATCTAATCTCAGCACTTAAACATAATAGTGTAATCTAATAAGGGAAAAACAGTTTATGGATAAGGAGGAAAATAGGATTTTTACAATAATAGCCCGTGTACGTATTCGTCATCTCACGTACACGACACTCACACATCAAATAATACCAGACATCCTAAGGGGAAGTTCCAAAACACAAGGTTAGGCAAGAAACTTACCTCGAACTGCTCAAATCAACCCGATATCACGTTCTTGCCACGAGTATCCGACTCCGAATGGACCACATCTAATCAAAGCATAATATAAATATAACTACAAGTAACTAATTTAACTAATGAAATCAAAGATAGAGAAAATAGAAAAACAGCCGATTTGTGTCCCTCTATCTAAAATGATAGATATTGGAATACCGTGAAGCCAGACGATATTCCTTATATAAATCTCAACCAATCTTTCTAAAAAGTACGTAGTCAACATTGGAATAAAATAAGCTGACTTGGTCAACCGATTCACGATCACCTAAATAGCATTGTACTTCCTCTAAGTCCATGGAAGTCCAACTACAAAGTCTATGGTGATTCGCACTCACTTCCACTCTGGGATCTCTAACCTCTGAAGCAATCCACCCGATCTCTAATGCTAATATTGCCTACTGGCAGTTGAGACATTTGGCCATAGACCCAACTATATCCTTCTTCATCCTCCTCCACCATTAATGCTACCTCAAATCCTAGTATATCTTCACGGCACCTGGATGAATGGAGTACCGCGAGGTGTGAGCCTTCTCAAGAATCAACTCCCGAAGCCCATCCACATTAGGCACACAAATCCGGCCATACATCCTCATCACGCCATCATCACCAATAGTCACATCTCTAGCATCACTTTGCCGAACCCTGTCCTAAAGAACTAGAAGATGGGGATCATCATATTGGTGCTCCATGATATGATCATAAAGAGAAGACCGAGCAACCACACAAGCTAATACCCGGATAGGTTCTGAAATATCCAATCTCACGAACGGACTGGCAAATTCTTGAACATCCAAGGCTAAGGGCCTTTCATCTACCGAAAGATATGCCAAACTCCTCAAACTCTACGCCCGGCAACTCAAGGTGTCGGCCACTACATTGGCCTTCCCTGGGCGGTACAATATAGTGATGTTATAGTCTTTAAGTAGCTACAATCACATCCGGTGATGCAAATTAAGTTCTTTCTGCTTGAACAAGTGATACAAGCTCCGGTGATCAATGCAGATCTCACAAGGAAAACCATACAAATAATGATGCCAGATCTTCAAGGCGTGGACAATAGCTACTAACTCGATATCACGAATAGGATAATTCTTCTTATTCACCTTTTATAAGTTATGGAACTTTGAGTTTTGATGATTTTCCAAACAGTCTCGAGGAACAAGTTGTGATCGTCTCCTTAAGTTCAGTTTTCATGGGAAATATAGCTAATTCATATGGGGGACAATATGGAGAGCCAGTTCTCAGGGGTTATATCAATTCTAGGTTTGTCGTCATCAAAAAGGGGCAAATCGATAGGTTACAAGTACCTTGGGCACAAGTACTTTACTTTATGTTATGATGATCTAATAAACTTATCATTCAGAACCAGATAAGGAACCTATCACACATCTACAAACACTTGAGAGAATATTTTTGTTTCTGATTTTGCAAGTCTTGGAACCCTAATGTTGTGCCTTGAATGAGGTTTATACTACAAAGGACATTACCTTAGTGATTTCAATTCACAATGGTGATGTCCAATCTCAATCGGAAGTGGCTGTTGTACTGCCTGTAGAACTGTTATATGTATAGTTGCAGGCAGTCACTTTCTATAGTTAATTTTTAGTTGTACAGTTGACTTATACTTTTTTTAAGGGAACACCATGGTATAAGGTCCCTAATCTTGTTCATGTGAATCTAAGAGCACTGCCCAGATTATCTTGAGTCGATTAACCTGAATGATTGTACTAGACATACTTTAGGTCCTTTATCCGATTCTCTCATGAAGTAAGCCATTTTACCTTCCTTGATTGTATTTATATGTGTGTGACATCACTTATAATAATGTAATCAAGGTAGGTAAAAGCCTTCCACAGAAAGTTAACTATTGCACTGTTCCTATACAATAGTATGTGCAGGCCAACAACTTTTCTCTTAGAGAGTTGACTTCATACAGTGTCCTCGGGAACAGGTAGGGACCTGTTCTTTAAGTTGTTCCTTCTACCTAGTCATTGCTATCAGCTTTTAGTATCAGGTTCTTTTCTTTCTTTGGTTCTATTCTTTCACTGTCTATCTTCCTCTTCATCTCGTAGGTCTTCAGATTTCCAACCAGCTCTTCTATGGTCATCTCATATAGGTCCTTCAATTCAATAATAGCATTCACCTTGCTTTCCCAAGGGCTGGATCACAACCTATAACGATGTGATCTCAAGGTTTTCTAGATGTGTAACAGGTTCCTTATCTGGTTTTGAATGATAAGTTTGTTAGATCATCAAAACATAAAGTAAAGTACTTGTGCCTAATGTACATATAACTTATAAATTTCCCCAATTTTTATGACGACAAATTTAGAATTGATATTCCCCCTAAGAATTAGATCTCCATATTGTTCCCCCTATGAATCAGCCATATTCCCCACGAAAACCGAACCTAAGGAGCCGATCACAACTGGTTCCTCAAGACGGTTTAGACAATCATCAAAACTCAAAGTTCCAAAACTTATCAATTTCCCCCTTTTGATGATGACAAACCCAGAATTAATATTCCTCTTGAAAACCAAATTTCGCACATATTTCCTGCGGATTAGACCTATCTCTCATGTTCCCCCAGCGAAGCAGAGCTATCTCACTTGGCAACCAGAGAACCAGATTCCTTATATGTTTCCCTGCATTATGAGCAACGTTATTGATAGGTTACGAGTACCTTGGGCACAAGTACTTTACTTTATATTTTGGTTATCCAACAAACTTATCATTCAGAACCAGATAAGGAACCTGTTACACATCTACAAGACCTTGATATCACATAGTTCTGGGTTGGGATACAGCCCTTGGGAAAGTAAGGTGAATGATATTACTGAATTAAAGGACCTGCAGGAGCTGACTATAGAAGAGTCGGTTGGAATCCGAAGACCTACAAGATGAAAAGGAAGATAGATAGTGAAAGAAGACAACCAAAGAATGAAAAGAACCTACTACTCAAAGCTGATAGCAATGACTCAAGTGAGGAAGAGTAGAAGGAACGACTTAGGGAATAGGTCCCTACCAGTTCCTGAGGAGACTGTATGAAGTCAACTCTCCAAGAGGAAAGTTGCTGCCTGCACACGCTATTGTACAGGAATAGTGCAGTAGTCATCTTGCTGTGGAAGGATTTTTACCTACCTTGCTTACATCATTGTAACTGATGTCACACATGTATAAATACAATCATGGAAGGTAAAATGACTTCATGAGAGAACAAGATAAAGGACCTAAAGCATATCTGGTACAATCATTCAGGTTAATCGACTCAAGATAATCTAGGCAGTGTGATTTAGATTCACATGAACCAAATTAGGGACCTGATACCTTGGTGTTCCCCTGACTGAAGTATAAGTCAACTGTACAGCTGGAATGCAACTGCAGAAAGTGACTGCCTGTAACTGTACACGCAACAGTTCTGTAGACAGTGCAACATTCACTTCCCATTGAGATTGGACATCACCATTGTGAATTGACATCACTAAGGTAACGTACTTTGTAGTATGAACCTCATGCAAGGCACGACATTCAGGTACCAAGACTTGCAAAATCAAAAATGAAAATATTCTCTCAAGTGCTTGCAACAATCTCTCCAAACAAAGTTGCTTCAACATCAAGGACCAGATCCAAGATTGAAGTTGTCTCAAGTCCTTATGTTTGTTAAGTGTTTGTTATTTGTTCTTCAATTGTAACTCCTATCTTGCTTTCTTAGAAGTTGTTTTAGGATACTCAAAATCACAAACCCTCCAAGTTTGTGTCTTGGCTAGAGTTAGTCGAGTTGTAAAGCCTTTGTAATAGAGTTATCACAAAGTGGCTTGTAATAGGGTTATTACAAGTTAGAGTGCCAAAAGCCTTTGTAAGTTTAGGGTGACAAAGTGGCTTGTGGTATGAGCATCACAAGTTAGTAAAATCCTTTGTAACTAGCGAGTCACAAAGTGGCTTGTGGTAAGAGTACCATAAGTTAGTTGAGTTAAATTCTTTGTAATGGAGTCATTACAAAGTAGCTTGTAATAGGTTTTTACAAGTTAGTGAAGTTGAAAGCCCACAAGTGTAGGTCGTGATTTTGTCAACTTGAGTTGGGAGTTTTCCACGTAAAAAATCCTCGGTATTCTTTACTTACTGTCGAGCTACTGTGGTAACAATTAGAGGACCTGATTCCATGTACTGATTGGTTACGCAGTCTGTTACTTACAGTAGGAGCTGCTAGAGAATATGGTTCTCTATACAGTGGGAACTTATCCTGTGTCTCATCTACATACTGATTTCGCAGTTAGCACTGTACCAAACTGATATATGACCAGATCGCTATACAGTTTGGCTCCCTAGTATTTTCAATAGAAACTCATTGAGAATCTGGTTCTCTATACAGTCTGGTGGACGCTTAGTTTCTAACAATTGGTATTATAATGGGTTCTTTCTAAAAGGCTAACACCTAGAAAGGATCTACATGGATGCTCTACCAGACTTTGAGGAAGGTCGATCAACCTACAGGCCACCAAGATTTCAGAACATGGTTAGTAAAAACGGAGGCCTTCCCAAGAAGGGTAGCTCTAGCAGAAACACTAAAGGATAAGATTGTTGTCAAAAGTGTAGAAAACCAGGACATTTTATCAAAGATTGTCCTCTACACAATCAAGTCCATTACAAACACAATGCTGACAATGTGGGTAATAGGAATCTGGTCCCCGGTAGAAAGTTCAAGAGAAGAGATGTTGCTGACAATATTGTAAAGCTCTGGTTTTTTGGGGAGATTTCTCTAGTGAATTTGACGGTGATAATGAAAAGGAAGACACCTCCATGATGGCCACTGAAAGAAAAGCTGCAAAATATGAGTCCATATTTGCATTGATGGAAAAATCTGATGAGGATGAAGAAGATGATGATGATGAGGTAAACTTCTTTGATGTTCAAAGAAATCTAAAGTATTATTCTTCGAAAAAACTTATGTCTTTGTCTAATGTTTTAATTGATGCGTATCATAGTCTTATAAATGATAAAGATGACTTAACCGTGGAACTGGGAGAAGCAGAACAATCGAGAAGATCTAGAAGTTCGGGTTGTTAACTTAGAAGAAACCATTGAGAGTCTCAAGAAAGAAAAAAATGCCTTAACTTAAAAAATTGCAACCATAGGACATGAGAGAGATAATCTAGTGGTTGTTGTGGTCAATCAAAAGGAGACCATTGAGTTTGTTAGAAAGGAGAAAGAGGTTTTAACTGAGAAGGTTCTTAACATTGATCATGAGAGAGATGACCTATCAATTTTGGATGTAGACCTAAAGAAAACAATTGAGGAACTAAAAGAGGAAAGTAGGACTGGGAACAGTCAAAAGGGAAAGAAAGTTGCAAGTGAGACATACATTAAGCTTGAAAGTGAGTTAAATTCAATGAAGGCTAGTTTGTGTGCTGAGCTTGAGAAAAACAAACAACTTCAAGAAGAACTAGGTAGAGTGAAGAGTGATCTTAAAAACGACTAGAGTGGACGTGGTCCTCTGATTCAATCACTGCCATGTACACAAACAATGGGGGAAACTGGCAGGGAATTGGGTTCCAAAGGGAAAAGACTCCCTACAACCCTCATAGTAAGTACGTTACTGTACCTGACAATTGGCTTTGCACTCACTGTGGCAATATTGGTCACTTCAAAGAAAATAGTAAGGTTAGAATTCAGTCCCAACAGGAAAAACAAAGTTTTTGCTGAAAAGGTAACTGCTGCTACGGAACCTGGTCCTTCATATAAAAATTATATAATGCCTGCTTGGACCAAAAGAGCCTCATTCACCCCTTTTCTCATTGCAAGGACTCCTATAAATTTAAAATTCAGTCATTACAAAAAAATAAAGTTTTTATTGAAAAGAGGCGTATTGATGAGGAACCTGGTTCTCGGAAAAGAAAATGTGTGTTACCAGCATGGGCAAAAAGAAGTTTGATCCACCCATTCTGTCATTATAAGGGACCCAATGTGGCTTGAATTCCTAAGTCTAATCATTGATTTAGTGCATAGGGAACAGTGAAATGGAGCAGCCAACAGTGGTACATGGATAGCGACTGCTGAAAGCTCATGACTGAAAGATCATGACTGGAAGAACAAATGATTTCCTTTCACTGAAAGCCCTGCAGGGAGAGAATGTATCCTTTGGAAATGAATTAAGGGGCACATTCTCGGTGTCGGAAAGGTTGGAAAGTCTCTCAAATATGTGATGAAGGGAACAAAGTAGAGTTCTTTTCTAAATTGTGCACAGTTACTAATCTGGTAACTGGCGAAGTGGTTTTAGTAACCAAAAGATACAAAGACTATCTACGTTGCTGATTTTGAGTCTCGACAAGCTGGTGATATGAGCTGCTTGAAAAAGGACCTGGTTCATAGTCTGCTAACTTCAAATTTCAAGGAGCATACAGTGTGTGATGCATGTGCTAAGGGAAATATCTGATGTTTCAAATGGCAAGGCTGATATGATGAGTCAGATGAAGGAGGAAAGTGAAGATAATGTCACATCCTCTTCCACTTCTGAAGAGGAACATAGTAACCTAATTGCTACCACTAAAGCTGAAATAAGAGTTGGAGATGCAGCATTAGGAACGCTTGATGTAGAATAGTATAGTGGAAGTCATGATTCTATTGATGTCAGTGATGATTCACATATGAAAGAACCTGGTCCTTCAATTTTGAAGTTCAAGTATCCAACTAGAAGAAAAAGAGTTCACATCCCTTCAAAATATAATCACATCATTAGACTCTGGTATTAAACCTAGTTCTAAGGTAAGGAACATGATTTCCCTCTCAGCGTTCTTGCCTTAGATCAAACCTAAGAACATCAAAGAATTATTGAAAATGCTAACTGGATAGTCGCTATGCAAGAAGAACTCCATTAGTTGAGAGGAATCAAATGTGGCCCTTGGTCCCTAAGCCTTCATACAAAATAGTGATTGGAACCTAGCCCAAAACACTCTCATTTGAAGGGTGCCAAGGGAAGTTTGAGGTATCTTAAGGGAACGAAGGACTTGTTACTCATCTAGTATTCAGGAGATTCTTTTGATTTTTTTGGATATGTTGATGCTAATTATGCTGGAACGATGCATTTTCTAGGGTCATACTTGATCTCATGGGGCACAAAGAAATAAATTGTGCGGCTCCTTCTACTACTGTAGCTGAATATGCGGTTGTGCTTCTTGTTGTGCTCAAATAGTACCGATCAGGTAACATCTTAAAGACTTCGGTGTATTTACAGCTTGAACCTAGTACAACACAAGAGGACAAAGCACATTGATGCCAGACACCAATTTCTCAAGGAAAATTTTGAAAAGGTTTTGATTTGTATGATGTTCTTGAAGACGAAGGATCAGGTAGCAGACATCTTTACCAAGTTGCTGAGTAGGGAATAATCTTGAAACAAATCTTCTGGAGTTGGGGTTGATCAAGCTCGACTAAGGACCTGGTCCCTCGATGATTGGCTATGTTAAGCGTTACACCTTGCAATATTACATCAATATTACGTTCTACAGTATTAAGTTACGACATTTTTATATCCAACAGTATTTCACTACGAAGATGTTACGGTTCACAGTAATAAGTTACGTCACTGTTGCACCCTGCGGTATTGTACGTTGATTTTGTCATAAGGTAATTGACATCATACCAAGTAAAAGACTATTTGGAGATTATAAGGATTATGCTATTTCACAAGTGATGAGTAAATTCGTGAAGGTGAAAGGGGAAGCAAGTCAAAGAAAATAAAATTTCGTCAAGTTGGGCATTTTTGGAAAAAATACGGCCCGAGCTAAAATATCCGATATTTATGGACTAGTGCCATACAAGGTACTACATGGCCACGATAATAAGGTGTATAAGGTATGTGAAAAGTGAGTAATATTTCAAGTAAGTGAGAATAATTATTAATTATACCAGTAATTATTTAATTACTAGGTAACGGGACATTACCCAATTAACTAAAAAATAGATAAAATTTATAAATTTCGCCCAATAAATATCGTGGCAGCCATGCCACTTTCCAAATAAATGACTCTTAGTCATTATAGTATGTGGCAAACTATGATGTTGGTTACAAGACACCTCAACTCTAAGATTTTCCATACAAACCATATAGATTAATTTCTACATTCTATCAATCCTATAACCTAATTGGTTGTAATAGATCATGTACCTTATTGTAAACTGTATAATAAGAACCTTTGACTAAAAGAAAACCATTGATATACTATACTCACATGCCTTTCTGTGGCTGCAATAGCCATATCCTAATGGCAATGAAAATCTGGATATATTCCGACGAGGTAATGAAAAGTTTGATCTCATTTACATCCAAAAAGAACGTGAGGCTTGGAGATTATCAAGGTGACTTTGATTGTTACCAATTTCGGGGAAATTCCTACAAAATAGTAGCAACGCGATTCTTCAACCAATTCCTACACCAAATAATTCTAATGAGTATTACTAGCACATTAGCAGCGTAAAATTTTGCGGTTCCAAAAAAATATGGTGCAATTTTTAAGAATATTATATGGAATTTTCCTTACTCCAGATATTTTAAGGCTATCCTTTTTTTCTTTTAGCATGATCCATACGATACGAACGGAACGTGCAAATGCTCAAATTCCATAAATGACACTATTCATAGAAGTATTAGAGATATCTATGTTCTTGAATTTGCATGTGTCATAATATTCTATCATCTGTTTATGGGTCTCGGAAAAATATGATAGAAGAAAAGAGTTTACTTTATGATATTACTCAAAGGCAAAATGGTCTTATGAATCTTTGAAATATTTTATTAACGTACTTTTCATGCATTGCATTCATGTGCATTGACCCATTACCATATGGCGTTATATACACGTATATATGTATGTATATATATGTATATGGGATATGGGAAAGGTTATGGCGTTATATACGCACCACCACCTGATCAATTAGTATATGATGATGATGTTGCCCTCAGTGGCTGAAATATGATTCAAACGGTGTTATATACATGTATATATGTAAATATGATTCAAACGGCATTATATACGCATATATATATCTGTGTATACATATATATGGGATATGGAAAAGGTTATGGCGTTATATATGCACCACCACCTGATCAGCTGGTATACGATGATGATTTTGCCCATAGTGGCTGATATGATACGATGGGATGCCCTCAGAGGCTAATGATGTTATGAAACATGTACCTATGCACGACATAACATTCATACGCATACGCATACGCATGATGCTAAAAGTAATTTATGATTTACAAAGTTATTCAGACTTACAGGTTGAGTCATGTACTCTATATGTCTTTCATGTCTCTTACGTATTTATTTATGTGCCTTGTATACTCGGTACATTATTCATACTAACGTCCATTTTGCCTGGGGACACTGTGTTTCATGCCCGCAGGTCCCGATAGAAAGGTCGAAAGCCCTTCAAGAAATCTATCAGCTCAGCGAAATATACCGGTGCGCTCCATTTTTCTTTGGAGTTGCTTGTTTGGTTAGTATAATTTAGACATGTATTGTTTGGTATGGCGGGACGCTATATCGACCTTTATGATATGTGCTCTTAGAGGCTTGTAGATATATGTCGTATATGTGAAAGATTGTACAACCTTGTCGACCAATGTTTTGAGTTTATAAATGATTGTGTTGGCCTATTAGGCCCGTATGACACGTGTATAGGATGATGTAATAAGAAAAATATGTTACGCTGTAGTCGGTTGAATAAGGTACCGGGTGCCCGTCGCGGCCCATCGGTTGGATCGTGACAAAAGTGGTATCAGAGCAATTCTGTCCTAGAGAGTCTACAAGTCGTGTCTAGTAGAGTCTTGTTTATGGGTGTGTCGTGCACCACACTTACAAATAGGAGGCTACAGGGCATTTAGGACTGTCACTCTTTTTTCTTACTCTAGATCGTGTGGTATAGCTCACTTATAAGAATTCAAATTTCGAAATTCTATTTTATTCGTAATAAGACGATGCTGACATTCATAAAGACGGTCGATGAAGGATATAGCTGTGGAAGTGTTGATTTAGAGGAACTCGATTTTGCATCTTGCCTATGATAAGTAAATGTGAGGTCTTTTAGCAGATCATGGGTATACTTAAAGGTGTAAGCTTCCTGAAAAGAAACCTTAAGGCAAGAATGCCTATCCACCCTTATGGTAAAAGACAGTGAGATATTAAGAAGATAAATACAAGTTTCATCAAGAAAAAAGAAGCAAGATAAAGAAGGGTACGAGGCGCCCAGTTAATGAAGGTTAGTAGTGTTTATAATTCAAGTAGGGGAACATAAGCTTTTTGAGTTATATTCAATAGTAATAGAGGTATGTACAATTGGTCACACCCCTTTCAGTTAAGCCTTGTGGGGGCTAACAAGCATAGTTAAGAGAAGGACGGGATATCAAGATCTGGCTAGGGTTAGGGTAACACAAATTGGTGAATGGATTGCTTGTATTAGTTGACATTGCTGGAGGATATTGCAAATGTGCTAATAGATTTTCTTGTGAGACACCCAGATGGTGCACTCTAGAATATTACAATTAGATGTGAATACTTGTATGATAAAAAAAATCCAGATGATAGGCACTGAAAGCCTGGAAGAGATAAATATTACCTCAGTATGACTCTCGTCCCTAGTATAGTAAGGACTTGAGCAACCTGAAGAGCCGATGAATGAAACACGGAGAGCTAAAAGTGAAAGAATCTCGTTTTGAAGTTCTCACAAGAAAAGGGATATGCAAAAATAATAGCAGAGTAATGAGAAGAGAGCTAATGAAGCATTAAGAGTAAGATGTGATACATGGATGACAACGATAGGCCAAAAAGATGATAATATTCAAGTGCCGATAGTCAAGTGAAGGAAAAGATGAAAAGTGACAGGAGTTGAGGTAACAAGAAAATATAGGCCATAAAGTCATATCCTCACTTCGAGAAACAAGTTCGCGAAGCTAACGTGATTCAGAAGAAAAAGTTAGACCCCAGAGTAATAGAAGTCAGCATGGACTGGTGGAAAAAAATATACTAAACATGAATTAGGTACTGAGTGATTTGATAGTGGTCGGCATCATGAGAACTTCATATTGCATTTTGGTGATAATAGAATGGACCACAGAGGAAGATTCATGAGAAACTTAGAGAATGGTTATTCAAGAAAATGCTTCCCTAATGCAAGCAATGTGAGCAAAGTTAAGCTTAAGGGGTTGTATGTGCCAGTTACACTAAGTATCACCCTCGTGAGTAAGGAATTTTCTTTTCCTTGGTACAGAAGAATTGGCGGAAGGAGAGTAAGGGTCATCGATGATGTGAAAAGACGCCAAAGATAAAAAGGTAACACATCTATAGGTAGATCCTTGTGGCTTTAACTCTTAGTATTTCCCTAAAGAGAGAAATATAGAGTGATGTGGTGTTAAGTCAGAATTATGTGGTTCTAGTAGCTATGAAATGTTAAAGTAAGAATGCAATAAAAATAAGAAAGGGATGAGATTGCACTATTCAAAGCCTTCAGATAGGCTACGATCCCAGAACATTATGCAAACACGATGTCAAGGAGAAGAAGTGAGGCGTTCCTGCTCGGTATGTTATGGATTAATAAGGAGCCAGTGCGAGACGTAAGTTAAGACAAAGGAAATAACCCAAAAAAGATTATGTGGAATATTTATGTGAGAATGGGCTAACGAGTAGTTAGCAGTTGATTAAGGAAGAGCCTAGTTACGTCTAGACAGGAGGTTACAGACGAATCAACAAATCGTACAAGATAAACATAGTAAAACCCAATATAGTGAATTCAGCTTCGCAGTGATGTTATTGTAATACTTGAAATATATTCAAATAGGAGTCAGGGTAGTTAAAGGTACAGTATGAATGTTACGAGAATAATAGAGAGTGCCACTGGGGAGACAGTCAAAATATCCGTTCAGAAGAAACCCTACAAGCACAAGGGCATGGAGGCAAGTAACTACGGATGATTATAGGCAAGTAAGGACATCAAAAAGTTCTGTAATAAGCTCACATCTTTACGAGATTCAAGGATTCTCCCTTATTACTATAACGAAAGACTAGCTGAGCAGAAAAGAAAGAAGGCTTCAACCTAAGCACAACGACCTAAAGAGAAAATGGTCGTGTAACAACAATCTCGCAACAACATTGTAAGCATTCTAAAGGAAAGTGGCACCTACCGTGGCTAATGAATGGGAAGTAATAATTAAAAATAATAATCGAGATCATATGAGTTGTATGAAAGCTCTGCCAAGTGTGGGCACTAAGATAAGCTAAGTATGGATGCAACAAGGGGGCAAAAAGACCAGGAAAAGTAATAGCTTAGGTTTAAAGAAAGCTAAGATAGGAAAAAAGGAATTACTCGATCAATGATCCCGAGTTGGTTGCGTTATGAACTCACTTAAGGATTTGGAGTTTTATATATGCAACATATACAGCTGTAGAAGATTCTGGTATACGTTAAAAGAAAGAATTGAGCCCAGGTCATAAACAAAGGATTAAAATGTTAAAGGATTGTATCATGCATATTCCTCAGCGCCCATGAAAGGCTAAATAGAATAAATAATACCATGAATCACAGATCGGAAGACATCTTAAGCAGACATAAAGGCCGGTCAGAAGAAGGTGGAAACTAATGAGTTACATAACCCAAGTAAATTAGGAGTTTGATTATTGGACACAAAGAAACAAAAACATTGTGATCAAGAACATTGTAGGATCTCCCTTAAAATTAGAGGTAGAAAGAGATAGAAGATGTGATGTGAGGCTTTAAGAAAAGTAAGGTAAAGGTGAACAACGTACGAGATACTTAAAGGTAGAATATGTGAATAGTCCATACTTCGAATAAAAGGGCCAGAAGCATGAGGATTCAATATCCAAGAATGTAGCGGCATTGTCAATAGCATATCTTCTAGTCAATGATTTTTAAGTATCGAGAGGTCTAGTTAAGAAAGTAAAGAAGATTTAGAGATGATGTGATGTCACGCTTGATGTTCTAAAATAACACAAGGAAATGGAAGCAAGCTGAAGGAAAGTTGCGAGTATTATAAATGGATATTTATATGTTGCAAGCTTAAGTATGGTAGAGCGAAAAAGTTTTAAGCAAACATGAGTAAGAATGAGGAAAGACAAGTGAAAAGGGTGACAAGAATGGATAGGTCATTAGGATTAAATCCATGAAAATAAGAGAGATAATAGTTTCTCTATGTTATAGTAAGCTCAGTATAGCCTGAATCGACTCAAAGGAGTTACTCTTCATAAATAGCATTTAGAAGAGATGGAATGCTACCCTAATAGTAGAATAAGGGTATAATTATAATAGATAAAGAATGACGTATTGGGCTTTCAATTGAGTAATGATTTGAAGAGGATTTCATGTATTTTACGAGATTAAAATATCCCCATAAGTGAATCACATTGGGATGCTATAAAATACGGTCATTGAAGTATAGTATCACCCCTAAGTGGATCAGGAAAATCACTTCAAATATTCCTCGATGGAACGTAAGCCCTAGTGGCAAAGTATAGCGTAAGAAGTTTCAAGTTATCAGTGGTATATTGTAGATTAATGTTGAGGTCAATCAATAATGGATGGGCAAATGTTACAAAGTATGAGATGAGATTAAGCTGTCATTCTTAAGACGAACGGTAATGAAGGACCATTGAAGGACTGAGATTTATACCTAAAGGATAGGCAACAAAAGTGACTGGGAGCTTGGTAATCATACCTTAGTAGAGTTAGATTTAAGTAAAAGTTATGGTGTAGTATAAACCATGTAAATTCAGTAAAGTCATATGAATGGACAATTAGATCTATGACATATGATATGGCCATATTCGCAAATTCTACAAAATATCGAGCAAAGGAGTTCAGTATACCTATAGAGGCCTAGAGAGGCATCTTATTAAGCCTTGTATATACAAAGTAAGCCCTAGTTATTAATTAAAAGGTAAAAGGAAAAAGAAAAGATGAATCGCATAAGTGCACTTATAAAGCTAGGATCATACAGACCGCATAACGAGATGTAACAAAAGTTGCAAGATTAGGAAGATTTTGATCACAGGTCATGATATGAGCAAAAAGACTAAAGGGGAAATACTCTAAACATCGGATTTATTCACAGAGCAACTGCTCAAACTGCAAGAAGAGTACTAATTTATTCACAATAAATATAAGTTACGAAAAGAGCATCAGCCAACATTCGAGGACAAATGTTCCAAAAGGGGGAATGATGTCTCACCTCGCAATATTACGTCAATATTATGTCCTGCAGTATTAAGTTACGACAGTGTTCTACCCAGCAGTATTACATTACGGAGATGTTACGCTTTGCAGTAATAAGTTTCGTCAGTGTTGCACCGTGCGGTATTGTACGTTGAATTTGTCGTAAGGTAATTGAAATCATACCAAGAAAAAGATTATTTGGAGATTATAAGGATTATGATATTTCACAAGTAATGAGTAAATTCGTGAAGGTTAAGGGGAATCAAGTCAAAGAAAAAAAAATTTAGTCAAGTTGGGCTTTTTGGGGTAAAATACGGCCCGAGATAAAATACATGATATTTATTGACTAGTGCCATAGAAGGTACTACATGGCCATGATAATAAGGTGTATAAGGTATGTGAAAAGTGCGTAATAATTCGAGTAAGTGGGAATAATTCTTAATTATATGAGTAATTGGTTAATTACCGGGTAAGGGGACGTTATCCAATTAACTAAAAAGTGGATAAAATTTATAAATTTCCCCCAATAAATAACGTCGCAGCCATGCCACCTTCCAAATAAATGACTCTTAGTCATTTTATAGTAAGTGGCAACCTAGGATGTTGGTTACAAGAGACCTCAACTCTAAGATTTTCCATACAAACCATATAGATTAATTTCTACATTCTATCAATCCTATAACTTAATTGATTGTAATAGATCATCTAACTTATTGTAAACTGTATAATAAGAACCTTTGACTAAAAGAAAACCATTGATATACTATACTCACATGCCTTTCTGTGGTTGCAATAGCCATATCCTAATGGCAATGAAAATCTGGATATATTCCGACGAGGTAATGAAAAGTTTGATCTCATTTACATCCAAAAAGAACGTGAGGCTTGGAGATTAGTAAGGTGACTTTGATCGTTACCAATTTCGGGGAAATTCCTACAAAATAGTCGTGATTCTTCAACCAATTCCCTAACCAAATAATTCTAATGAGAATTATTAGCACATTAGCAACGTAAAATTTTGCAATTCCAAAAGAATACGGTGCAATCTTCAAGAATATTATACGAAGTTTTTCTTACTCCAGGTATGTTAACGGTGCAATCTTCAAGAATATTATACGAAGTTTTTCTTACTCCAGGTATGTTAAGGCTATCCTTTCTTTCTTTTGGCATGATCCATACGATGCGAACGAAACGTGCAAATGCTCAAATTCCATAAATGACTCTATTCATAGAAGTATTAGAGATATATATGTTCTTGAATTCCCATGTGTCATAGTATTTTATCATTTGTACATGGGTCTCAGAAAAATATGAAAGTTGAAAAGAGTTTACTTTATGATATTACTCAAAGGCAAAATGGCCTTATGAAGCTCCGAAAGATTTTATTAACATACTTTTTATGCATTGCATCATTCGTGTGCATTGACCCATGACCAGATGGTGTTATATACGCGTATATATTTGTATGTATATATATATATATATATATATATATATATATATATATATATATATATATATGGGATATGGGAAAAGTTATGGCGTTATATACGCACCACCACCTTATCAGCTGGTATATGATGATGATGTTACCCACAGTGACTAAAATACGATTCAAACGGCATTATATACACGTATGTATGCATGTATGTATGTATATGCATATAGGATATGGCAAAGGTTATGGTGTTATATACGCACCACCACCTGATCAGCAGGTATACTATGATGATTTTGCCCACAATGGCCGATATGATATGGTGGGATGCCCTCAGAGGCTGATGATGTTATGAAATATGTACCTATGCATGACATGACATTCATACGCATACGTATGATGCTAAAAGTAAGTTATGATTTACAAAGTTATTCAGACTTACAGGTTGAGTCATGTACTGTATATGTCTTTCATGTCTCTTACGTATTTATTTAAGTGCCTTACATACTCGGTACATTATTCGTACTGACATCCCTTTTGCATGGGGACACTGTGTTTCATACCCGCAGGTCCCGATAGATAGGTCGAGAGCCCTCCAAGTAGGCTATCACCTCAGCAAAAGATGTTGGTGCTCTCCATTTGATTCGGAGTTGCTTGTTTGGTTAGTATAATTTAGACGTGTATTGTTTGGTATGGCGGGACTCTATCCCGACCTTTATAACATGTACTCTTAGAGGCTTGTAGACATATGTCGTATATGTGAAAGATTATACGGCCTTGTCGGCCTATGTTTTGAGTTTATAAATGATTATGTTGGCCTATTAGGCCCGTATGACACGTGTATACGGTAATGTAATAAGAAAGATACATTACGTTGGTACTCAGTTGAGTAAGGTACCGGGTGCCCATCGCGGCCCATCGGTTTGGATATTGACATTAAGAAGGAAAGGTACAATGCTAAAAAGTATTTTTCGGGGACATCTAACTCAAATCTATACTGTTACATGTATACATATATGGCAGTCTCAAGATAAAAATAAGTAAGAGTGACATTGCACTTCTAGGAGTCTTTGCTCAAAATTTTCAAAACCAGTCACAAAAACTGGTTCCTGTGACTCAGGTTACTAGTCTCTTTAATACTTATATGCCTTTTTAAGCTGCTGAAGTGTCATGTCATCAATTTGTTTTTGTCTTTCTCCTGCCTCTTATCCTAACTTTGGTAGTCAAAAATGTTAAACCTTTTTACTGACCTGTTGCCCCAAAAATGCACTTCTCTATTTTACACCCAAATAAAACTAATTCCTCTCTTCAATACCAAATTCAACCTTGTCTCAAAACAATCCTTCTTTTCAAATATGCCAGAAGTGAACTCAACTCTCACTCTCCAAAAAAAACCTAACTCTATCAGAATCAAACCCCCAAAAATTCTTTGATAGATTTTGATGTAAGTTTAACTGAAAGGGAATAGGGCAGATCTAATATTCTAGAGCGTGAGCCTGAAGTTGTTGCTGGATTTATGGATGTTGCTGAAGTGTCATGTCATCAATTTGTTTTTGCCTTTCTCCTGCCTCTCATCCTAACTTTTGTAGTCCAAAATGTTAAACCTTTTTATTGACCCGTTGCCCCAAAAATGCACTTCTCTATTTTACACCCAAATAAAACTAATTCCTCTCTTCAATATCAAAATCAACCTTGTCTCAAAACAATCCTTCTTTTCAAATATGCTAGAAGTGAACTCAACTCTCACTCTCCAAAAAAAAACCTAACTCTATCAGAATCAAAACCCCAAGAATTCTTTGATAGATTTTGATGTAAGTTTAACTGAAAGGGAATAGGGTAGATCTAATATTCTAGAGCGTGAGGGTGAAGTTGTTGTTGGATTTATGGATGCTTTAAAGGATTGAGATATTGGTAAATGTGAGGACTGAATGAGGGATTTGATCCCTCAAGTCCTTCTCATGAAGTTAATTTTAATGATGATCTTTTTCTCCTTGAGTTCTGTGTATAAACGAACTTTCGATCAGTAAAAAGGATTGATGAAAAGTAGGCAGATTGATGGTGAAGTGGTGTGAGATGCTGATGTGATTGTGGAATAGAGAATGAAATGAAATCTTTTCCTGTAAGAATGAATTTGAAAAAAAAAAAGGAAGACATGGCTGCTCAGGGATAGAAAGGGTAGTGTAATTAAGGAACCTGGCTCCTTACGGAAGAAAAAGGTTGAGCCATTAGGTTTGGAGGGAGAAGTCTTGAAGTCTCAAAAAGTGTTGTAAGGCAGAGTGTTGCCTCTGATATTGCTGAAAAATGTAGGAACTTCTTGACATTATTGAGTTCCAAAAATAGAATCTCCTCTTTGTTCATCCAAGTCCCAATGTTTCCGAAGAATAAGTAAAAAACTTCTATGTTTTATGTGATACTATGATGCTATATGTGCATGGGACTGAGTTTGTTATTGATGAGATGAAGTTTGAGGAGATTCTTGGTTATCTAATTGATGGTTCAAGCTACTCAGATAGGTAGAGAACCTGGTCCTTGAAGAAATAAGAGAGCAGATGACCCTTGATCAAATAAGAGTAAATGAACGAATGGACAAGCTCATCAAAGTCTTAGCCCCTTACTTTTCCTCATGCCCAGTGATCTATGTCTTTCACTCCTTCCAAATTACCTTGAATTATTATTCTCTTTTGATCCCTATATTTGTTGACATTGGTACTTCTGTTATTTAAATTTTCATATTATGTATTGTTAAAGCTACTGTGCTTTTATTATCATTACTTCACTATGGGCAATCACTCTATGTTGTGCACTGACATTCACTTGTTGTTCTTGTTATTGTTTCTGCTGTGTTGCCCAAGTGGCCTAAGTTAATAATGCTGAACTTCTTTTTGGTAGTACTTCTTCTGTTATTCTTTTCGATGATGCCAAAAGGGGGAAGTTATATAGGTGTCAACATGGGAGGAACAGAATCGAATGATGTGCATGAAAGATGGATCTGCTTCGTAGAGGGAACGTTGCTGATAATACAAGGAAACATATGAGGAACCTGGTTTTCTGGTTCTCAAGAGAGATAGCTCTACTTCGTAGGGGAAACATGAGAGATAGGTCTGATCCACAGGAAACATGTGCGGAATTTGGTTCTTAAGATACATATTAATTATGGGTTTGTCATCATCAAAAATGGGGAAATTGATAAGTTATGGAACTTTGAGTTTTGATGAATTGCCAAACAATCTTGAGCAACCAATTTTGATCGGCTCCTTAGGTTCGGTTTTCATGGGGAATATGGTTGATTCGTAAGGGGAACAATATAGAGATCTGGTTCTCAGAGGAATATCAATTCTAAGTTTTTCAGACATGTTCCTTAAGCTGTTCCTTATACTCTTCCTCACTTGAGTCATTGCTATCAACTTTGAGTATCAGGTTCTTTTCTTTCTTTGGTTCTCTTCATTCACTATCTATCTTCCTCTTCATCTTGTAGTTCTTCATATTTCCAACTAGCTCTGCAATGGTCAGCTCCTACAGGTCCTTTGATTTACTAATAGCATTCACCTTGCTTTCCCAAGAGCTGGATCCCAACCCGGAACTATGTGATATCAAGGTCTTATGGATGTGTAATAGGTTCCTTATCTAGTTCTGATTGACAAGTTTGTTAGATCATCGAAACATAAAATAAAGTATTTCTGCCCAAGGTACTTGCAACCTATCAACTTCCTCCTTTTTGATGACGACAAACTTAGAATTGATATTCCCCCTGAGAACCAGATCTCCATATTGTTCCCCCTACGAATCAGCCATATTCCCCATGAAAACCAAACCTAAGGAGCCAATCACAACTGGTTCCTCAAGATTGCTTGTAAAATCATCAAAACTCAAAGTTCTATAACTTATCAATTTCCCTTTTTTTATGATGACAAACCCAGAATTAATATTCCTCTTGAGAACCAGATTTCGCACATGTTTCCTGCGGATCAGACCTATCTCTCATGTTCCCCATGCGAAGTAGAGCTATCTCTCTTGAGAACCAGAGAACCAGATTCCTCATTTCCCTGCATTATCAGCAACATTACTAATAGGTTACAAGTACCTTGGTCACAAGTACTTTACTTTATGTTTTGATGATCTAACAAACTTATCATTCATAACCAAATAAGGAACTTGTTACACATCTACAAGACCTTGATATCACATAGTTTTAGGTTGGGATCCAGTCCTTGGGAAAGCAAGGCAAATGTTATTACTGAAACAAAGGACTTGCAGGAGCTGACCATAGAAGAGCTAGTTGGAAATCTGAAGACCAACGAGATGAAAAGGAAGATAGACAGTGAAAGAAGAGAACCAAATAAAGAAAAGAACCTTGTGCTCAAAGCTGATAGCAATGACTCAAGAGAGGAAGAGTAGAAGGAACAGCTTAGGGAACAGGTCCCTACCAGTTCCCGAGGAGACTGTACGAAGTCAACTCTACAAGAGGAAAGTTGCTGCCTGCACACGCTATTGTACAAGAACAGTGCAACATTCAACTTTTTATGGAAGTCTTTTTACCTAACTTTATTACATCATTGTAAGTGATGTCACAAACGTATAAATACAATCAAGGAAAGTAAAATGACTTACTTCAAGAGAGAACCATATAAAGCACCTGAAGCATTTCTGGTACAATCATTCAGGTTAATCGACTCAAGATAATCTATACTGTCTGGTGGACGCTCCTATACAATATGGTGGATGCTCAGTTTCTAACAACCTTCAATTATCTTGATGCGTGCAATCACCCTACCGTCCTACATTAATACTGCTCAAAGGCCAATCCTCGAGGCATCACAATAGACAGTGTAAAACCCTAAACTTATAGAAAATACTAATACTTGGGATGTAGTCAAAACTGTCTTGAGCTTCTGAAAGCTCTCATCACACTCCTTGTTCCACCTAAATGGAGCACCCTTCTGGGTCAGTCTGTTCATAGGTGTTGTAGTAGATGAAAATCCCTCTACAAAGGGACGGTATTACCTTACCAACCCAAGGAAACTACGGATTACCGTAGCTGATGACAGTCTAGGAAAACTCTGCACAGCCTCTACCTTCTTTGGATCTACCTTGATCCCATAACAAGACACTACATGGCCCAAGAATGCCACTGAATCTAACCAGAACTCACAGTTTGAGAACTTCACATATAATTTCTTCTCTCAAGGTCTGAAGCACTATCCTCAGTTGTTGGTCATGATATTCTCGACTCCCGGAGTATACCATAATGTCATCAATAAAGATAATAGGAACGAGTCATCAATAAAGATAATAGGAACGAGTCAAGATATGCCCGAAATACACTGTGCATCAAATGCATAAATGTTGTTGAAGCACTGAACACCCCAAATGACACAACAAGGAACTCGTAATGACCATACCAAGTTCTGAAAGTAGTCTCCGAGGTATCTGGCACCCGAATCTTCAACTGATGATAACCCGAACGCAAGTCAATCTTAGAAAATACTCAAGCACCCTCTAACTTATCAAACAGGTCATCAATATGAGGCAAAGGATATCAGTTCTTGATTGTAACTTTGTTTAACTGGAGATTATCAATGCACATACATATAGAACCATCCTTTTTCTTCACAAACAAGACAATAGCACCCCTAAGGTGACACACTGGGCCGAATAAAGCCCTTACCAGGAAATTCCTATAACTGTTCCTTCAACTTAAGATGGTCTATACGATAAGGAGGAATAGAGATGGGCTAAGTGCCCGGCAACAAATCAATGCCAAAATCAATATCTCTATCGGGCGGCATGCCCGGAAGATTAGCTGGGAACACAACAGAAAAATCCCGCACTATTAGGACTGAATCAACTGTAGGGGTATCAATACTAACATCTCTCACATAAGCTAGGTATGTGTCACACTCTTTCTCAACCATTCACTGAGCATTAAGAAATGAGATAACTCTACTGGGAGTGTAATCTAAAGTACCCCTCTACTCTACTCGCGGTAGACCTTGCATAGTCAGCGTCACGGTCTTGGCGTGACAATCAAGAATAGTATAATGGGGCGACAGCCAGTCCATGACCAAAATAACATCAAAATCTACCATGCTAAGCAATAATAAATTGGCTTTAGTCTCAAAACCACTAAGAGTAATCAAACACGACCGATAAACGTGATCCACAACAAGAGAATCTCCTATATGAGTGGAAACATAAAAGGGTAGCTCAAAGAATCCCGAGATATCCCCAAATATGGAGCATAATAAGAATATACATATGAATACATAGAGTCTGGGTCAAATAATAATGATGCATACCTATGATATATAGGGACGATACTTGTGATGATTGAGTCTAAAGCGGCAGCCTCTGAATGGGCTAGAAGGGCATAGTATCTGGCCTGGCCTCCCACTCTAAGGTGACCTCGACCTCCCCCACCTCCACCTCGAGCTACCTGAGAAGGTGGAGCGGCAGCTGGGGTGGGGCTAGGTGAATGGCCGGAGGACCTGGTGGAGCACGTGGAGGCTGATAAGTCTGTGGAGGTACACCCCTCCTCGCCTCTAGGGCAATCTCTAACCATATGACGAGTGTTACCACAATCAAAGCAACCCCTCGGAGGACACGGTGGCTGAGACAGACTCGGACCTGACCTGCTAGTCTGGCTAGTAATAGCACCTTGAGCAAGAGGCATACTAGATACTGGCGGTGCATAATAGGGCTCTTGAGGTCTAGAAGGAGCTGGAACATCACTGTCTATTGGCAGAGCTAAATGATATGGTGACTCACAAAATCCCTACAATAGCGTGCTACTGGTGCATGGGCTCTAAGGGACATACTCACACAAAACATCTCTAAAAACTAAGTATAAGTGAGTGAGGCCACCTCGTCTGGACTATAAAACTCATAGGCACGCCACCACTGATATGCTGCTCCCCTCAGCTGGAAGGCTATAAAAGAAACCTCACTCATATCCACAATACGTCATAAGAAGCTAATCTACTGAAAGTAGGTAGGTGGTACTTCTTATACCTCTCAAGTCTGAGCTGCTCTATCTTAGAAATAGCTACCCTGGTCTCATGCTGAACCAGAGCCACTGGGGCATAAGAATATACTCTAGGGCCAGATCAACTTTGACCCTCTGCTCAGGAGTGCGGGCTGTGGGAGTCTATTCCCCTCCCCCACCTGAGATGTAGCGGGAGCTATTAAAAGTAGTCCAGCCTGAGCTAAAGTGCTAAATATTCTCATCAACTGAGCTAAAGTCTCCTAAAGGACTAGAGTAGCAATAGGGATATCCAATGCCGACCCTATAACTAGAGCTACTTCTCCTCCATCGTAGCTCTCGTAGGTGCTCTGGCTACATCGCGTGGTCATCCTCTACCCCAAACGCAACCTCTGGTGACTCTGGCAGAGGGCTCGGGTGCCTGGTCGTCGGTCCTTTTGGTGGGGGTCCTCACCATCTGTGAGAAAGAACAGAATTTTAGGATTTTTTTATGTTAATAACTCACACGACAAGGAAATCAAAGAAGTATGATTATTCTTAATTGTTATATAGCCTCTCAAAGATAAGTACGGACGTCTCCGCACCGATCCGCGAGACTCTAATAAACCGACATGTGACTCACAACTCCGATGAACCTAGAGTTCTAATACCAACTTGTCACGACCAATTTTAACCTCCCTCCCTCCCCCTCCCCCCCCC
>MU709445.1:78294-102427 GCA_026770625.1 Nicotiana glauca
ATATTGTGGAAAATTTAAAGAAAAAACTACTATAAAAAAGTTAAAATAGCATATTGTAAATAACAAGGATAGTGCCTCTCGGCATATACAAAATAATCTCCCAAGACTCGAAATGTCGCTAAGTCACAAGCTTCTATAATCTATGTAGCTCTATACAAAAGTCGGAGGATAAACAAAGAGGAAATCTCTAGAAAGGAATAGAAGGGGACTCCGAGGATATGCGCACGCTAGCAGAAATACCTTGAAGTCTCCTGAAATCAGCAAGCACTGCATGAGTACACTACAATGGTACCCAGTAAGTGCCAAGCCTAACCTCGGTCAAGTAGTGACGAGGTCAGGTCAGGGCCCTACTATTGTATATATATAATAAATTAAGAAGTAAGAGATATAAATAGAGTTGACGATAAAACAATTAAAGGAATGCACAAACTTTAACAGATAAGGGAGTCCTCGTCTCAGAACAATTTAAACACAATAGGAAAATCTCCCAAGATACGACCTGTAGATTCTGAAATGATTATGCAGTACATGGGGATCTCCCGGAATACGTTCGTAGTCTCAAAATAAATATGCAGTGCTAGGGGATCTTACGGAATACATTTATAGTCCTAAAATAAATATGTAAGACAGGGGGATCTCCCGGAATACGTCCGTAGTCCCAAAGCAAATATGCAGCTCAAGATAAAATGACAGGTACGACATCAAATTATATAGTTTAGGTTAAACACAATTGAGGGAAAGAGGAGTCCACCTAAGCATGTCTCACAGAAATCAAATAAGCAGTTAAAACACGTAGGCATCCTTTCCTAATCTAATCTCGACAATTAAACATAGTGGTGCAGTCTAATAAGGGAAAAATAGTTTATGGCTAAGGAGGAAAGCTGGATTTTTAAAACAATATCCCGTGTACGTACTCGTCACCTCACGTAAACGACACTCACACATCAAATAATACCAAACATCCTAAGTGAAAGCTCACCAACACAAGGTTAGGTGAGCCACTTACCTCGAACCTCTCAAATCAACCCGATATCACGCTCTTGCCACGAGTATCCGACTCCAAATGGTCCAAATATAATCAAACCAGTTGTATAATGTAAATATAACTACAATTAACTAATTTAACTAATGAAATCAAAGCTAGGGTAAGAAAATAGAAAAATGCCCAAAAATTCTCCCCGAGCCCACGTCTTAGAATCGGGTAAAAGTTACCAATTTAGGACACCCATTCACTCACGAGATCACTCATCCACAAATTATTCAATTTCGACGCCTAAAACCCAATCAAAACTCAAAAAATCAATTGGAGAACTTTTTCCCCAAATTCCCATTTATTCCACTCAAATTCCTTCATTAAATGGAGAAAATTACTATAGATTAATCAAAAATAAATGAAATAGGGTTAGAAATAGTTACCCACTTACTTCCTCTTCAAAATCCTCACAAAATTGCCTTCTCCCTAGCTAAAAATCGAATTTGGTGTTATGAAATTTCAAACCCACGAAATGCTCTTTTCTGCCCAGCAATTTTCGCTTCTGCGGTTACTGGGCCGCATCTACAGTCCCGCACTTGCAGAAAATCATCGCAGGTGCGAAGGTCACTTATCTGGGCTGGGGTCGTATCTGCGGTCAGTAGGCCGCATCTGCTGTCTCTCATATGCGGTTCCTTATGCCCAAGACAAATTCTGCATATGCAGCTTCCTAGCCATTTTTGCAGTTCCCCACCTGCAATCCAATATCCGTGCAAAAACAACAGGTGCAACAAATCTTCAGCCAAATGCCTAAGTCCCAAATCCATCCGTCAAGCATCCGAAACTCACCCGAGGCCACGCCTCAACCAAACATACCAAATAATCCTAAAATATCATACAAACTTAGTCGAGCCCCCAAATCACATCAAACAACGCTAAATCCACGAATCACCCTCCAATTTAAACCTAATGAACTTTAATTTCAAAAATTTTACAACCAATGCCGAAACAACCAAACCATGTCTAATTGACCCCAAATATTGCACACAAGTCATAATCACCACTACAGACCTATCCCAACTTCCAAAATAGGATTCCGACCTCGATATCAAAAATTCCACTATCAGCCCGAAACTCCAAAAATTTAACTTTTGCCGTTTCAAGCCTAAATAAGCTACGGACCTCTAAAACACAATCTGTACACGCCCCTAAACCTGAATTCACCTAACGGAGCTAACAAAATTGATAGAATTTTATTCTAGTGTCGTCTTCACATTGTTCCGACTACGGTCCAAATTCTAAGACTAAAGCTCTCATTTGGAGACTAGGTGTCCCAAAACACTCTGAAACTCAACATGAACCATCCCGAAAAATCACAATAGCAGAAAAATACATGTGGAAAGCAATTAACAAGGAATCGACGCGTTAGTCCTCAAAACAACTAGCCGAGTTATATACTTTGAGCAGCCATTATAAATGTACAATTGTAGGTTGCTTTCTTTCATTGTTCCCAGCATACTAAAATCAGGAGTTAGACTTAGGAACCCAAACGAGCTTTGGTCCCTTGTAGTGAGGAAAGGGGTGAACGAGGGATCTTCTGGTCCAAGCAGGCATCATGCATTTTTATGTGAGGGACCAGGTTCTCTACCAGTAGTTACGTTTTCAGCAAAAAACTTTGTTTTTTCAGCTGTGACTTAAAACTAGCCTTACAGTTTTCTTTAAAGTGTTACCGCAGTGAGTGCAAAGCCAATTGTCAAGTACAGTAACGTACTTGCTATTAGAGTTTTAGGGAATATTTTCCCTTTGGAACCCAATTCCCTGTCTATTTCCTCCATTGTTGGTCTACATGGCAGTAATAGCACTAGAGGACCAAGATCACTCTTCACTCTACCTAGTTCTTCCTAAAGTTGTTTGTATTTCTCAAGCTCAGCACACAGACTAAACTTCACTGAATTTAACTCACTTTAAAGTTTAATGTGCGCCTTACTTGCAACTTCCTTTCCCTTTTGAGAATTTTCAGCCCTACTCTCCATCTTTAGTTCCCCAATTGTTTCCTTCAAGTCCACTACCATCACTAATTGGTCATCTCTCTCATGCTCAATGTTAGCAACTCTCTCACCTATACTTATTTTTCTTTTCTTACACACCCAATGGTCTCTTTTAGGTCTACCACAACAACTAATGGATCATCTCTTTCATATTCTACATTTGCAATTTTTTCATCTAAGGCATCCTTATCTCTTTCTTCAGGTTTAATTATTTTCGATAAATCAACTACAACGACTACTAGGTCATCGCTTGTCTGTTCTGCTTCTCCTAACTCCACAGTTAAAGCATCTTTATCATTATAAGACTTTGATAAGCATCAATTAGTACATTTTCCAATGATATAAGTTTTTTAGGAGAATAAGATCTCAGATTTTCTGAACATTCGAAAATTTACCTTATCATCGTCGTCATCTTCATCATCATCAGACTGAGCCATCAAGGCAAAGATTGAATCATACTCAATTTCTTCACTTTCCACATCCATCATTAATCTATCACCATGATCATTTTCTTCTTCAGATTCGCCGAAAGAGTCTCCCCATTCAGCAAGAGCTTGCTTTATTTTTCATCTTGAAACGTTTATCAGGAACTGGGTTCCTCTTGGCTGCTTTGTCAAAGTTGTTTTTATACTGATCTTTCTTTAGGAGAGGTCAATCCTTGATGAATTGTCCTAGATTACCACACTTATGATAGAGGTCATAATATTTTGGCTTGCAAGAACTTTCCCTTTTTGGACTGCCTCCATTCCTGCAGACCATCTTCTGGAATATTCTTGACAGTAAGCCATATTATCCTCATCACATGAACCATTGATGTTTGCCTTGAGGTCCAGGTTTTTCTCCCTTTTTAGGCTCTCTTATTTCACTGTACTTCTATTTTTTTGGTAATTAAATTTTTATTAATCACTAGAATATTTACAAATGATGAACCATAGCACGACTACATCACAGTCTGCTATCTAAGTAAGCAACTAAGAAACATTTTCTGCTAGAACTAACTAAATACTAAACTGCTGGACTATTTCTTTAATTCTAGTAGGTACACAGTTATTACACACATATGCAATTTCCCTCACCAATTGTTTTGCACTCCTTGATCTCTTTTCAAATCTTCATTGATTCTTTTCAATCCATATTGTATGCACCCATTCTGTATATGCCATCTTAAATACCTAAGTTTCCTATGATTTACCCTTTGCTTTTTGAATGATCCAATTCTCCAGTTGTTCCTATTATGTTGTTCTGAAGCTAGGAACCTTCATCCATTTTAGCATCCTTCCCAGACTTTGATAGAGTAAGGATAATCCATGAAGATATGATTTCTCATTTCACTTTGACTATTCAATTGCTTGTATACATGATCCACAATTACACCCCAGGAAGCAATTCTATCCATAGTCAGAAGTCTGCCATGCATCTATAGCCATATTGTAAATTGAGTTTTTGGACAAGCATTATTTCCAAACCTTAATGTTTTCCATAAAATTTTCTCATTGTTCCCCATTAATTGAAGATATATCTACTTAATTAAACTACAAGCAGTCTTGTTTTGAATCACTGGCAATGTATTTCTAGCCTCGAATATTTTCCTTACCATCCACCAAGCCTGTAGAGGAATAGCCATTTGACAAAATTGCTGATTCTTGATGTAGTATGCATGCAGCCATCTGATCCATAGCATGTCAATCTTATGTTCAATGTCCCAACTAGCTTTAGTTATTATAGCTCTATTCTATAATCACATGTTTATCAAGCCTAGTCCACCCATTGACTTTGGTGTGCAAACCTTCTCCCAAGCTAGTAGAGCCTTCCTAGTGATTGGTTTGTGCCCAACCACATATAGCTTCGACAATAGGCCTAAATTATATTTAGCACTTTAGAGGGAATAACAAATAATTGGGATCAGTAAGCTTGGATACCAAAGAGAACAGTTTGAATTAACTGGGCTCTAGCTGCATATGATAGCTTCTTGGCAATCCAAGAGGTGATTCTAGATACTATCTTGCTAATTAATGGTTGCCACTGGATTAATGAGATCTTTTTTGAAGCTAAAGGTATTCCCAGATACCTGAAGGGGATTTCTCCTTTAAGGAATCCTAAGAACTTTAGGATTTGATCCTGCACTCCTTGAGCAACCCATCCAAAGTAAATGGAGCTTTTTTCTTTGTTGGTTTGAAGACCTGATGCTTCTGAGAATTCTTTGAAACATCTTTGTAGAGTAGCCACAGATTCAGCATCTCCTCTAGAGAATAGTAATAAGTCATCTGCAAAAGACAAATGAGTCAGAGATAGTTTAGAACACTTTGGGTGGTACTTGAATTCCTTGCTTCCTTTCACAACATTGAGATTCCTACTAAGATATTCCATGGCAATTGCAAAGAGAAATGGGGAAATTGGGTCTCCCTGCCTGAGTCCTTTAGCTGCATTAAAGGGAGTTGTACATTCTCCATTCACCATGATAGAGTAGTTCACTGTCTTAACACACTCCATGATCCATAGAGTAAACTTCCTAGGAAATCCTAGCTCATCTAGGACTTGCTCCAAATACACCCATTCCACTGAATCATATGCCTTTTGAAGGTCTATTTTTATCATGCACCTAGGAGACACATTTTTCCTTGTATAGGACTTCACCAGTTCTTGAGCAAGAAATATGTTATCAAATATCTTCCTTGAATAAATCCAGTCCGAGCCTCACACACAACTGATGCAATGACTTTCTGGAGTCTTTATGCAAGAACTTTAGAGATGATTTTGTATAACACTGAACAACAAGCAATTGGCATGTATTCCTCCATAGTAGCAGGATTCTTAGGAATCAAAGTGACAAAATTACAGTTGATAGATCTATTCATCTTGTTGCTTTCAAAGAATTTCCTTACTGCTTTTGTGATCTCAGGACCAACAGTTTTCCATGCCTTTTTGTAGAAGTAGGAATTATACCCATCCAACCCAGGGGACTTATCATTTCCAATCGCTCACAATCCTTCAGATATCTCTTGATCAGTAACTAGAGCACACAACATAATTTGTTGCTCATGATTAAGTTTCGGTCCCTTTCTCATTGTAACCTTGTTGACAGCCTTTAGTTAACTATTAGAGGTCGCCATAAGTCCTTTATAAAAGGACACAATTCCCTCTTTTAGTTCATTAGGATCAGATAGCAGATGACCACCTTGTAGAGACTTGAGATCCTTGATTTATTTCCTGTGGCATCTTTCTTTCATGACTGCAGCAAAGTACTTAGAGTTTGAATCACCTAATTCTATGCATTGTGCTCTAGATTTCTACCTAAGTATGCTTTCTTCAATCAGACTCTATTTCTCTAATTGCATTAGAGCTTCTTTCTCCTTTGTCACAAGAGAATCATCATAGTTTGCTCCCATTACTGCCTGAATTCTTTGAAGATCCTCTCTTGCCCTATCAATCTTCTCTGCATTTGCTTGAAATTCTCTTTGGTTCAGTTAGCTGAAGGCTGATCTCATTGCCTTCAACTTATTCCAAACATTCTGCATAGGGTCACTATCCAATTGATTCTTCCATTGTACCTCCACTATCTCCAAAAATTGTATATGCTCTCCCCATATATTGAAGAACCTTAAAGGAGCTCTGATTTTTTGGTTCACATTGTGTAAAGTCAACAACATAGGTGCTTTATCAGATATGCTAGGTAGATCATATTCTAACACAATATGACCCTAGTTCATCATCTAGTCATGATTACTAAATGCCCTGTCTATTTTGCTACTTACTCTCTCTACTCCTTGCTGCTTATTTGACTAGGTATAGAAGTCACCTTTCCGTTGTAGTTCACTTAGTAAGCTGGAATTAATACAGTCTGTAAACTCTTTAACCATATTGAAAGTCACAGGATGGCAGCTCTTTCTATCTGCAGTTGTTAGGATTGCATTAAAATCTCCGCAGACTAACCATGGACAGTTAGTACTACTAGATATATCTTGCAAAATGGTCCGCAAACTTATCCTTTCTTCCACTCTGTTAAAGCCATAAACAATAGTCAGAACACATTGTAGTTTATTAGAGGTGTATCTGAATTCACGATGTATTAACTGAGCTTCCACCTTCAGAGCATTTATAGCATATTCACATTGATCCCACATCAACCAAATTCTTCCATTTACTACAGCCGAATAATTATTAACAATCCCCCAGTTTGAAGCAATATTTGTAGCTATTTTCAAACATCTATGTTTCTTAACCCTGGTTTCCAGCAGGGCCAGAAGTTTGATATTTTTTATCCCTATATACTTCTTTAACTCTTTTTGTTTATACACTTTATTCACACCCCTAATATTCCATATAAGCCAAGTCATTGAGCAGTGATAAAGCCACCCGGTTCAGGTAGTTCTACTTGTCTTGTTCTCAACACCTCTCTTTGTTTTGGCCCTATATTCCAATTCTTTTCTTTACTCAACATAACAACACTCAATTGTGGGAAATTGATCAAATTCAGCTCTGGGCTAGGTACTTGCTCCTTACCTTCAGAGGCATTCTTTGTCACTCCTACTGGTATTGTTACTTTGCTGTGTGATCCATTGTCCTGTTGTTGCAGCATGTTCATACCATCATTAGCTTTAGGTAGAGTGACTTCAACATGGACTAGTTGTTATGTATCTACCAGTTGGCTCGTAGATGGAACATCTTCGGGTTTCCATTCCTGGACCACTTTCTTCTGCTCTCCTCTTCTTCTATTCTGTATTGGCCTTTCTTTCTCCTCGGGTTTCTTACTGCAAATGTGCCCAATACTTAGACATTGAGGGCAGAATTGAGGTTTCCATTCAAATACCACCTCTTGTTGAAATTTCTTTCCATTTGGCTCCTTAACCACTATTGTGTCAGGGAGTGGCTTTGATACATTAACTTCAATTAACATTCTAGAATATGAGATCCTTGTTTGTTTAGTCGTACACTCTTCTGCAAATAAAGGCTTCCCCAATGCACTAGCTATTCTGCCCAGTGATCCACAACCCCAACAACTCATAGGTAATTTGGAAAATTTCACCCATAATGGATCTCTGTCATAAACACTTGACTGAAATCAAATGTAGGAGTCCATGGTTTCAAAATAATTGGTCGATTTTTAATAGAATAAGGCCCATAAAATAGAATTTTATTCATATCATTTGTGTCATGAAATCGAACCACATAATACCCATCCTCAGGAAAAACAGATCTGGCATAGTTATATAATTCCACATTTGAGAAATGTACCTATGCATGAATCAATATCCTGGTGTTTCCCCCATCATATAGACAATAAGGGCATTTTTCCACTTCTTCGCTTCTTTTTCCACTTCACTCTTCTCAAGCTGGACTATAGTTTCCCCATTAACAATTTGAGGTGGAAAGTAGCTTAGGGTCATACCATTCTCTGCAGCTTTGTTTTCAGCAAATAAGGTGTTCCACTTTGGCTTCACATCCTCATCCTTCACTTCATTATCTTCTTTATTTGCCTCCTGATTTTCACGTTTGTCTGTTGTTTGATCCTTCTCCACTTGACAGGAGCAGTTACCTTTTGGGTTGGATCTTCGCTTTGTTTCAATTGAGTTTCATTCTCCAACACTAAAATCACTAGTACTGGAGTTTTTTCTACATCCACCAGCTCTACTATAGTTCCCTTTTTAACAGCTGAGCTCGACGAAGGTTCCAGATCTGAGTACTGTTCCATTAAAATTTTTGCAGTTGGTTGATTTGATGTTGAAGCATTCATCTTAGATTGAACATGCACAACACTTCCAAACGCTATATGTAACTCTTTCTTAGGTCGTCCCCTTCCCCGACCTCTTCCCCTTCCCATGGACCTCCAGGGCGCACGTTAGACTAACCTGTGCTTAAAGAGAAGCTGGAGCGAAGAGAGAGATTCAACGCACTGTCCTTCTTCATCTTATATGTTTTCATATTGCTCACAAGCTCATGAATGGTTAGCTCCTGCAAGTCCTTGGCCTCTGTAATGGCGTTCACTTTGCTTTCCCAAGAACTGGCAGCACACTGAGGATTTTTCTGACAAGCTTATTTCTTGGAATAACTTCACCAAGAGAGTGAAGCTTATTAATGATATATATAAACCGAGTATGCATATCTTGGATAGATTCATCATCTTTCATCCTAAAGAGCTCGTATTGAGTTATGAGCATGTCTATCTTGGAATGCTTAACCTGTGTTGTTCCTTCGTGAGCAATCTGAAGAGCCTCCCAGATTTCTTTTGCAGATTGACATGTTGATATCCAGTTATATTCATCAGGACCAATGCCACAAATAAGAATTTTCTTTGGACGAAAATTCTTTTCTATGGCCTTTCGATCAATGTTGTTGAATTCCTTCCTTGTCTTGGGAATGGCTACAACTGGGTCGCCAAGATTCTTGATAGGAACAAATGGTCCATTACAGATAACATCCCATAGCTTTGAATCTTTAGCCATGATGAAGTCGTGCATTCTGGTTTTCCACCATCTATAAAATTGTTCGCTGAACCTTAGTGGTATGTAAGTAGACTAGCCTTCGTCGAAGTTTGGAGGAGTAGTCATGAGGATTCTTTCTAGGTGTTAAGCTGATAGAAAAAACCCGCTCTGATACCAATTGCTAGATTTAAGGGTCCACCAAACTCTATAGAGAACCACATTCTCTATCAGGTTTAACAGAACACACGCACACTGTAGTAAATAAATGACAAGAGGAATTTTACGTGGAAATTTTCCAGCTCAACGGGATTAAAAATAACGACCTACCATTGTAGGATTTAACTTCACTACTGAGCAAATTTCAGATTACAGCCTATGCAATCTAGGAATTAACCTCTTAATCCCTAACTAATTTGTAATACTCTATTACAAGCCGCTTTGTAATAACTCTATTTACAAAGATTTTACAGCTTGACTAACTCTAGCCAAGACACAAACACAAGGGTTTATGATTTACAAAGGGTTTCCTATGCAATGCTTCTAAATAAGCTAAGTAGGAATTACAATTGAAGAACTACTACAAAGTTACAACTCTACTAAGGACACACAATAACATGATATGGGGAACTGGTCCGTAGCAATGTTGTTCTTTGTTCTTGATGCACTTGAGAATTGCTTGCTAGATGACAATCATGAGAGAGAGAGGTTGAGTGAGTTCTCTAAGTATTCAAGTGATTTGTTTTTACTTTCTTTGATGTTAATAATACATGTGTTGCATCACTTACAATGATGTAAGCAAAGTAGGTAAAAGGTCTTCCTCATAAAGTTGATTGATGCATTGTTCTTGTACTGTAGCGTGTGCAAGCATCAGCTTTTTCAACTGGAGAGTTGACTTCATACAGTTAATTCGGGAGCTTGTAGCAAACCTGTTCCCTTTGTTATTCCTTTGACTCTAACGAGTTGAACTGTATCCCAGCTAGAGATATGTTGATCTTTTGAGGTCCTGAAAAAGTGTATTTGGTTCCTTATCTGGTTCTTTACAGTAAGTTTGTTAGATCATCAAATCATAATAGGGATACACATATATCCTATCAGATTTGGACTTAACAATATTGTCCAACTGCCCATATACGTCATGAGCCCAAACTTAAACCAAATTCACACCCCTAAATTGTTAACGAAAGAAGAAATTCAGTTACTCTCTCTTGGAAAGCAACGAAATCCTCTTTTGCATTACCAACAAATTAAGGTATGGGTGTTAGTCTCTTTGGACTAGATTGGATTAACAAAATATGATCCAAAATCCAAATATGTACATTTTATAGGAAACATAGATACTGATCAGCTTAGGAAGATCTTTCTTGACTGCCACTTTTTTCTCGAATTGGAGATTGCAGCTCTTTTCTTCCATGCTTATCTTCGGATTATAATTAACTTGATCGTCATTTATGAAACAGTAGTACAGTACTATGCTGATTATCGTAACTAGAAACATAAAGCAGAAAATTAACGCTGACCTTCTCATGCATCTAATCTAAACGGTAAATAAGTTAATTAATCTTATAATAATAAAATTTTGAAAATTTATAGGTCATAGGTTGTCACGACCCAAATTTTCTACCCTTAGAAGTCGTGATGGCGCCTACTAATGTGAGCTAGGCAAGCCAATTATTGAACTAACTACCTTTTTACCCATTTTATACTCTTTATTTTTTATAAAACAATAATGTGTAAACAACGGAAAAATTTAGAATAAGCGGAAGAAGCAATAAAATATCGGAACATGTCTATAACAATAGTTTGAATTTCAACCTCCCAGAACTGGTATCACAGTACCACAGACTATCTAAGAGTGCTAAATACAAAGTCTGAAATAAAAGATACACTGTCTCTGAATCAAAGAAATGAAACAGGAAGTAAAGGATAGAGACGCCAAGGCCTGCGGACGCCTGCAGGTCTATCTTGGATCATCGCGTGGACTGAAGGTAGCCACCCGATCTACGGTCCAAAGTCCATAGCACTGGGATCTGCACAAAAGAATACAAAGTGTAGTATCAGCACAATCGACCTCATGTGTTGGCGAGTGCCTAGCCTAACCTTGGCGAAGTAGTGACGAGGCTAGGACCAAACTACCAATAAACCTATGCAATTCAACTATATATAGCGGGAAAAAAAGAACAATAATAAATAATCAAGTATGGGAAGGGTAGCATGCTGCAGGGGAGATATCAGTTCCGAATAGAAAGACAAACAAGTAAATGAAAGAAACAACATATCTCGGATGTCAACAAGAACCAGAAATCAACAAATGTACGGCATCACCCTTCGTGTTTTTACTCTCGTTCTCACTAAAACAATCATGTAATAAAAATGTACATGGCATCACCCTTCGTGTTTTTACTCTCTTTCCTCACCATATAATCAATAGAATTGGAACAGAATGGTACATCATGCGGAACGACATCACCCTTCGTGCTTTAAACTCTTTCCTTACAAATCATACACTACATCACCCTTCATGCTTTACACTCTTTCCTCACAAAATCAATACACGGCATCACCATTCGCGCTTTAACGCTCTTCTTCACCCAAAAAATAATCACAAACAATAGAGCAAGGAAATAAATGAAATTCGCAATATGAATCCCGGCAAGGGAACAATATAATTCAACAACAAGTCTCGACAAGGGACAACCTCAAAACAACAATAACAACATCCCGTCAAGGGAGTCAATATAACAATTATTTTCTCTTTTTCACTTTCGTTACACAATTCACTTCACAACTCGAGCCAATGCTCCAAAGGTTTCAATTATCTCTTATACATTTAAAATTCGTTATACAACTCGAGCCAACGCTCCTCAATGTTCAAGGGTCACAATTCCTTCCACAAACTTTTCAAAAAATAGAAATCACCACCAAAGCATGAATAATACATCAAATTCCTAATAACCAAAATATAAGACTCACTGGCATGCTTGACACCAACGTATAGATACTCATCACCATGCCTATACGTCGTACTCACAGTTATCACATAGCAAATAGGACTCAACTCTTAATCCCTCAAGCTAAGGTTAGACCAAATACTTACTCGATGCCACAAACACAATTTGCACCTTAATTATCACTTTATCCATTGATTCCACCACCAATCCGCTCGTATGTAGTCACAAGTTACTTAATTACATCACTAAATGCTAAATGAATTAATTTTAATGCATGAAAATGAGTTTCCTAAAGTTTTTACCCAAAAAGTCAAAAATTGCCCATGGGCCCACATGGTCATAACTCGAGGTTCGAACCAAAACCCGATTACCCATTCACCCACGAACCCAAATGTATAATTTATTTTGAAATCCGACCTCAAATCGAGGTCTAAATTTCCAATTTTCAAAAAACCTAGGTTCTACTCAAAACACCCAATTTCCACGTGAAAATCATTGATTTGGAGTTGAAATCATGTTAAAAGATGTTAATGATTGAAGAAAATAAGTTAAAATTGACTTACAATCGATTTGGAAGAAGATTTATTCTTGAAAAATCGCCTTAGGGACTTTGAGTTTTGAGAGGATGTGAAATTTTTTTATTTTCAGCTAAGTACAAAAATTTACAGGTTGCAGTTATGGGAAATGTGAACAGGGGTTCGGAATTGCGAACACCGACCTTTGCTAAGTTGGGAATTGCGAAACAAGTGTCGCATTTGCGACTAAGGAGGATCCAGGCGGGTTTTGCATTTGCGAGAAACACTTTGCATTTGCAAAGAAAGCTGCCCAGGCCACCTCTCGCATTTGCGATACATGGCTCGCATTTGCGAGACAGAATGCGAAGCCTGCAGGTCTGAAGCATACCAGCAATTCCCTAACTTAAAACTTCACTCTGTGGCCTATCCAAAACTCACCCGAGCCCTTGGGTCTCCAAACCAAACATTTATTCCAACCTACAAACATCATACGGACTCACTCGTGCATTCAAATCACTGAAATAATATCATCAACTATGAATTTAGCATTAAAAACATAAAATTTTCTTAAGAACTTCAAATTTCCATTTTTTCTCAAAAACGATCCGATCCACGTCATTTCAAGTCTGTTTCTTACCAAATTTCACAGACTTATCTTAAATCACATATAAGATCTGTACCAGGTGCCAAAACCAAAATACAGGCCCGCTGCCGTCAAGTTCTAATCACAATTCATTTTCAAATCTTATAAATAATTTCAGAAAACAATTTTCTTTAAAATTCATTTCTCGGACTTGGGACCTCGGAATTAGATTCTGGGAATACGCCCAAGTCCCATATTTTCCTACGGACCCTCAGGACTGTCAAATCACGGGTCCGGGTTTGTTTGCCCAAAATGTTGATCAAAGACAACTTAATTCATTTTAAAGCCAAATTTTATCATTTTTCATAGATTTTCACATATAGACTTTCTGGCTATGAGCTCGGACTGCGCATGCAAATCGAGGTAATGCTAAAAGAGGTTTTTAAGGTCTCGGAACGCAGAGGGTAATCACATTCTCCACCTCTAAAATAATTGTTCGTCCTCGAACGGACATAAGAAGGAAGTACCTGAGTCGGGGAAAAGATGGGGGTAACGGCTCCGTATATTGGAATCGGACTCACAGGTCAATGCCTCAGCAGACTGACCTCTCCACTGAACACGAACTGAAGAAAAACTCTTCGATCTCAACTAACGAACATGCCGGTCTAGAATAGCTACCGGCTCCTCCTTACAAAACAAGTCCTTGTCCAAATGGACAATGCTGAAATCTAACATGTGGGATGGATCGCCGTGATACTTCACATGAAACATTGGATGCACGGTTGATAAGCTCGGTGGAAACGCACGTCTATAAGCCACCTCTTTCACTCGATCAAGAATCTCAAATGGGCTAATGAAGTTAGGGCTAAGCTTGTTCTTCTTCCCAAATCTCATCACGCCCTTCATAGGCGACACTTGAAGCAATACCCACTCACCGACCATGAATGTCAAATCACGAACCTTGTGGTCGGCATAACTCTTTTGCCTGGACGGAGCTGTACGAAACCTATCCTGAATAATCCTGACCTTGTCCAAGGCATCCTTCACTAGATCCGTACCAAACAACCGAGCCTCTTCCGACTCAAACCATCCAGCCGGTGACCAACATCGCCCACAATATAAAGCCTCATAAGGAGTCATCTGGAAACTCGACTGGTAGTTGTTGTTGTAGGAAAACTCGAATAAAGGCAAAAACGGATCCCACGAGCCTCCAAAGTCGATGACACAAGATCAGAGCACATCCTCCAAAATCTAAATAGTCTGCTCGGACTGTCCGTCCGTCTGAGGATGAAACGATGTGCTCAACTCGAACTGTGTGCCCAACTCTCACTAAACTTCTCTCCAGCAATATAAGGTAAATTGTGTACCTCAATCCGAAATGATAGACACGAGTACCCCATAAAGACAAACAATCTCCCGGATATTGATCTCTGCTAACCTCTCGGAAGAATAGGAGACTGCCACAGGAATGAAATGTGCTGACTTGGTCAGTCTATCAACAATAACCTATGTTGCATCGAACTTCCTCTGAGCATGTGGAAGTCCAACAACAAAGTCCATAGTGATACGCTCCCACTTCCACTCAGGAATCTCGATCTTCTGGAACAAACCACCGGGCCTCTAATCCTTGTACTTTACTTGCTGACAATTCAAACACCGAGCCACATATGCAATAATATCTTTCTTCATTCTCCTCCACCAATAATACTGTTGCAAATCTTGATACATCTTTGCGATGCCCGGATGAATAAAGTACCGAGAGCTATGGGCTTCCTCTAAGATCAACTCTCGAAGCCCATCCATAGTAGGCGCACAAACGCGACCATGCAATCTCAAAACTCCTTCATCACCTATGGTAACCTGCTTGGCACCTCCACGTTGTACCGTGTCTCTAAGGACACACAAATAAGGATCATCATACTGCCAATCTCGGATATGTTCCAATAATAAAGAACGAGCGAATGTGCAAGCTAGCACACGGCTAGGCTCAGAAACATCCAACCTCACAAACTGATTGGCCAAAGCCTGAACATCCAAAGCAAGCGGTCTCTCACCGACCAGAATATAAGCTAGACTGCCCATACTGGCTGACTTCCTACTCAGGGCATCGGCCACCATATTGTCCTTTCCCGGATGATATAAGATGGTGATGTTATAGTCCTTCAACAACTCCAACCACCTCCTCTGCCTCAAATTCAACTCCATTTACTTGAATAAATACTGCAGACTCTTGTGATCTGTGAACACTTCACATGCCACACCATAGAGATAATGCGTCCAAATCTTCAACGCGTAAAAAATGGCTTCCAACTCCAAAGCATGAACCGGATAGTCCTCCTCATGAATCTTCAACTACCATGAAGCATAGGCAATGACCTTGCTATCCTGCATCAATACCGCACCAAGTCCAATACGATACGCATCACAATAAACTGCATATGGCCCTGAACCTATGGGTCAAACCAACACTGGTGCCGTAGTTAGAGCTGTCTTGAGCTTTTGAAAGCTTGCCTTGCACTAGTTCGACCATTTGAACTTGCACCCTTCTGGGTCAACCTGGTCATCGAGACTGCGATAGATGAAAACCACTCTACGAACCGATGATAGTAGCCTACCAATCCCAAGAAACTCCGGATCTTTGTAGTTGATGTTAGCCTAGGCCCATCCTTGACTGCCTCAATCTTCTTCGGATCGACCAGAATACTCCATACTAATACAACATGACCCGGGAATACAACCAAACTCAACCAGAACTCACACATCAAAAACTTAACATATAACTAACTATCCCTCAAAGTCTGAAGAACAACTCTAAGATGCTGCTCGTGCTCCTCCCGGTTGCGGGAATATATCAAAAAATCATCAATGAACACTATCACGAACGAATCCAATTAAGGCCTGAACATTCAGTTCATCAAATCCATAAAAGTTGTTGGGGCATTTTTCAATTCGAATGACATCACCAAGAACTCATAATGCCCCTACCGAGTGCAGAAAGCTATCTTAGGGACATCGAATGCCCTAATCTTCAGCTAATAGTAGCCAGATCTCACGTCAATCTTCGAAAATACCTTGGCACCCTGAAGCTGATCAAATAAATCATCAATCCTCGGCAGCGAATACTTATTCTTGATTGTAACCTTGTTCAATTGCCGGTAATCAATACACAGTCGCATCGATCCATTATTTTTCTTAACAAACAACACCGGCGCACAATAAGGCAAAACTCTGGGTCTAATGAAACCCTTTTCAAGCAAGTCTTGCAACTGCTCCTTCAACTCTTTCAACTCAGGTGGGGCCATACAATACGGCGGGATAGAAATGGGCTGAGTGCCCGGAGCCAAATCAATGCAAAAGTCAATATCCCTGTCAGGTGGCATACCCAGCACATCTAAAGGTAATAATTCAAGGAACTCACGAATAATAGGCACAGAATCAATAGAAGGAACCTCAGAACTAGAATCGCCAACATAGGCCAAATAGGTAAAACACCCCTTCTCGACCATACGCCAAGCATTCACATAAGAGATAACACTGCGGGTAGAATAACTAGAAGTCCCCTTCCACTTAAAATGAAGCAAACCTGGCAAGGCTAAGGTTACAGTCTTGGCATGACATTCTAAGATAGCGTGATAAGGTGATAACCAGTCCATCCCCAATATGACATCTAAATCAACCATGTCCAGAAGAAGCAAATCTACATGAGTCTCAAGACCTCCAATCACAACTACATACGAATGATGGACTCGATCTACCACAATAGAATCACCCACCAGGGTAGACACATAAATAGTAGCACTCAAAGAATCACTAGGCATGACCAGATACAGTGCAAAATAAGATGACACATAGGAGTATGTAGACCCTGGATAAAATAAAACTGAAGCATCTCTGCTACAAACAATAATAGTACCTGTAATAACTGCATCGGAAGCCTCAGCCTCGGGCCTGGCTAAAGAGCATAACATCGGGGTTGGGCCCCACCACCCTAAACTACATCTCTAGGACGGCCTGTTGCTGGCTGGCCTCCACCTTTAATACCTCTACCTCCACCTCTAGAACCTCTACCCCTACCTCTAGCTGGTTGGGCGAGCTGTGGAACACTCGGTGCCTGAACCATGGCACGGGAACCCTGATACTGAGAGCTACTCAGTGCTCGAGGGCAAAACCTAGCAATATGACCCATATCACCACAAGTGCAACAAGCCCTAGGCTGCTGAGACTTCTGACCCTGACGACCTGAATGACCACCTAGAAAACTCTGAAGCGGCGGTGCACTGATAGGAGCTGGTGGTACATTGTAGGACTGTTGATCAGAATACTGCATCTGAGGACCACGGCCACCTAAAGTGTCGTGAGAAACTTGAAGTGCTGACTGAAAAGGCCTAGGAGGATGGCCTCTGTCGTACGAATCCCTACCTCCAGACGAGGTATTACTGAATTGGCCTAAATGACGAGGCCTCTTGTCAGACCCATGACCACCTCCCTGCGATAGAACCATCTCAACTCTCCGGGCCACATTGGTCGCCTCCTAAAAAGATATCTCACTCCTAGTCTCCCTAGCCATCTAAAGACGAATCGGCTGAATAAATCAATCAATGAGCCTCCTCACCCTCTCTCTCTCAATGGGAAGTATGATAAGAGCATGACGAGCCAAGTCGATGAATCTGGTCTCATACTGAGTAACAGTCACAGAACTCTGATGTAGAGGCTCAAACTACCTCTGTTAGGCCTCTCTCTGATTGATAGGGAGAAACTTCTCCAGAAATAGCTGCGTAAATTGCTTCCAAGTCAAAGCTAGTGATCCGGCTAGTCTAGCTAAGTAATAATCTCTCCACCAAGTCTTGGTGGATCCAGACAAGTGAAAAGTAGCAAAATCGAACCCATTGGTCTCTACCATCCCCATGTTCCTGAGAACCTCATGATAGCTGTCTAGATAGTCCTGGGGATCCTCAAAAGATGCATCACTAAACACAGTAGTGAAGAGCTTGGTGAACCTGTCCAATCTCCACAAAGCATCGGCAGACATAGCTGCTCCATGACCGGCCTGGGCTACCATACCCAGCTGAACTGCTCCAACTGGCTGAACTGCTAGAGTCTCAAACTAGGGAGCTACCTACTCCAGAGTGCGAGTAACAGAAGTCTGGGCTCCTCTTCCAACCTGAGAGATAGATGGTGCTACAGGAAGCAAGCCTGCCCGGGTGACACTCTCCATAAGTCCTACTAGTTGGACCAAAGCATCCCGAAGTATTGGGGTAGCAATAAACCCCTCTGGGACCTAAGCCAGGCCCACCGAAATTGCTATTGACGGAACCTCTTCATCAAAGTCAATCTGAGGCTCTGTTGCTGGTTCTGCTGCTCTAGGTTGAGCTCTACCCCTACGTCGGCCTCTAGCACGGCCTCGACCTCGCCCTTTGCCCCTTGTGGGAGCTGCTATTAAGGGCTCGGGCTGCTGGTCAGCGAATGAGGAAGCACGCATTCTCGGCATCTGCGAGAGAACAAAATAGAAATTCAATCAACATTGAGAAACCAAACCGCACGACAAGAAAGAAAAGATGTAAAATTTTCCTAACTTTGTATCCCCTAGGGGATAAATACAGAGATCTCCGTACGGATCATTTAGACTCTACTAAGCTTGTTTGTAAACTGTGAGACCCGTATAACCTAGAGATCTGATACTAACTTGTCAGGACCCGGATTTTTCACCCTTGGGAGTCGTAATGGTGCCTAATAATATGAGCTAGGCAAGCCATATATTGAACTAACTACCTTTTTACCCGTTTTATACTTTTTATCATTTATAAAACAATAACGTGTAAACAGGGGAAAAATTTAGAAGAAGCAGAAGAAGCAATAAAATATCTGAACATGTCTACTACAATAGTTTGAATCTCAACCTCCCAGAACTGGTGTCACAGTACCACAGACAATCTAAGAGTGCTAAATACAAAGTCTGAATAAAAGATACACTGTCTCTGAATCAAAGAAATGAAACAGGAAGTAAAGGATAGAGGAGACGCCAGGGCCTGTGTACGCCTGCAAGTCTACCTTCGATCTCTGCGTGGACTGAAGGCAGCCACCCGATCTATGGTCCAAAGTCCACACCACTGGGATCTGCATAAAAGAGCGCAGATTGTAGTATCAGTATAACCGACCTCATGTGTTGGTAAGTGCCTAGCCTAACCTCGACGACGTAGTGACGAGGCTAGGACCAGACTACCAATAAACCTGTGCAATTTAACTATATACAGCGGGAAAATAAAAACAATAATAAACAGTCAAGTATGGGAGGGGTAGCATGCTGCGGGGGAGATATCAGTTCCAAATAGAAAGACAACAAGTAAATGAAAGAAACAACATATCTCGGATGTCAAATTAAAAAATGCAAGGCATCACCTTCATGCTTTTACTCTCGTTCTCACCAAAACAATCATGTAATAAAAATGTACACGGCATCACCCTTTGTACTTTTACTCTCTTTCCTTAGCATATAATCAATATAATCAGTACGGAATGGTACATAGTGCGGCACGGCATCACCCTTCGTGATTTACACTCTTTTCTCACAAAATCAATATACTGCATCATCCTTCGTGCTTTAACTCTCTTCCTCACCCAAACAACAATCACAAACAATAGGTCAAAGAAATAAATGAAATTCCAATAAGAATCCCGGCAAGGGAACAATAATTCAACAACAAGTCCCGACAAGGGACAACCTCAAAACAACAATAAAAACATCCCGGAAAGGGAGTCAATATAACAATTCTTTTCTCTTTTTCACTTTCGTTTCACTTCAAAACTTGAGCCAATGCTCCAAAGGTTTCAATTATCTCTTATACATTCACAATTTGTTATACAACTCGAGCTAACACTCCTCAACGTTCAAGGGTCACAATTCCTTCCACAATCTTTTCACAACAAATAGGAATCATCACCAAAGCATGAATAATACAACAAAGTTATAATAACCACAATATAAGACTCACGGTCATGCTTGACACTAACGTATAGATACTCGTCACCATGCCTATACGTCGTACTCACAGTTATCACAAAACAAATAGGACTCAACTCCTAATCCCTCAAGCTAAGGTTAGACCAAACACTTATCTCGATTCCATGAACACAATTCACGTCTCAATTATCGCTTTACCCCTTGATTCCACCATGAATCCGATCGCATATAGTCACAAGTTACTTAATTACATCAATAAATGCTAAATGAATCAATTGTAATGCATGAAAATGAGATTCCTAAAGTTTTACCCAAAAAGTCAAAAATCGCCACCGGGCCCACAGGGTCTAAACCTGAGGTTCAAACAAAAACCTGACTACCCAGTCCTCCACGAACCCAAATATATAATTTATTTTGAAATTGGACCTCAAATCGAGGTCCAAGTCCACAATTTTTAAAAAACCTAGGTTCTACCGAAAACATTCAATTTCCCTATGAAAATTATTGATTTGGAGTTGAAATCATGTTAAAAGATGTTAATGATAGAAGGAAACGTGTTAAAACTGACTTACAATCGATTTGGAAGAAGATTTGTTCTTGAAAAATTGCCCTAGGGAGTTTGTGTTTTGAAAGGATGTGAAAATGGTTGATTTTCGGCTAAGTATAAAAATTTCCAGGTTGCAGTAATGGGAATTGCGAACCCCGACCTCTGCTAAGTTGCGAATTGCGAAAGAAGTGTCGCATTTGCAAAGTCACATCTGCGACTGAGGTTTTGCATTTGCGAGTAAGGAGGATCCAGGCGGGTGTCGTATTTGCGACAAACACTTCGCATTTGCGAAGAAGGCTACCCAGGCCACCTCTCGCATTTGCGATACATGGCTCGCATTTGCGAGACAGGCTCCGTAAATGTGAAGCCTGCAGGTCTGAAGCATACCAGCAATTTCCTAAGTTAAAATTTCACTCTGTGGCCTATCCAAAACTCACCCGAGCCCAAACCAAACATGCACTACAACCTAAATACATCATACGGACTCGCTCGTGCATTCAAATCACTAAAATAACTTCATCAACTATGAATTTAGAATCAAAATCGTGAAATTTCCTGAAGAACTTCAAATTTTCAATTTTTATCAAAAACGATCCGATTCACGTCGTTCAAGTCCATTTCTTACCAAATTTCACAGACTTATCTTAAATCACATATAAGATCTGTACCGGGCGCAGGAACAAAAATACGGGCCCGATAACATCAAGTTCTAATCACAATTCATTTCCAAATCTCATAAATAATTTTCTTTAAAAATTTATTTCTCGGGCTTGGGACCACGAAATTTGATTCCGGGCATACACCCAAGTCCATATTTTCTTACGAACCCTCCGAGATCGTCTAATTGCGGGTCCGGGTCCGTTTACCCAAAATGTTGACCGAAGACAACTTAATTTATTTTAAAGCCAAATTTTATCATTTTTCACTGATTTTCACATATAGACTTTCCGGCTATGCGTCTAGACTGCACACGCAAATCGATATGATGCTGAAAGAGATTTGTAAGGCTTCGAAATGCAGAATTTACTTTAAAAATAAGTGATGACCCTAAAGGTGGCAGAAACTATCATATATATTCTCTGAACACTTGGTTAAATGTATACGCAAACACATCCAAACAATAGTAGACTTTTGGTCCTTTGGTTTTAATTTATACACATTTTATGTACTGTTTATACATAGAACGTACGTACATATATTTTATATTTACATAATTACATACACACACTTATGTATGGTCCTGTGTGATCTTAGAAGCCCCAAAAAAGGAAAGAAGAAAAAGTCAAAGTAATAGCATATTGAATTCTAAATCTTTAAAAGGTGAAGAAGACGCCTTCTGTTGGTTTAATATATTTTTCGTTTTTCTTTTGCATTATGTAGGATATGAACTGCATGCTCTAACTAGGATATTTGTGTTCTAGATCATAGAAAGAAACTACTTTATATTAATGAGGCCAAAGTATATCATTATTAGTCATTTTTACTTAGTGCGCTCTATTACTCCTTTATTAATTACAACGATTTGCTTGTTAGCAGACAGTGTCAGTGTAAAAATAAGAACTTCCAGGTTGTTGTTGTTGTTGAGATGAATGAATTGTCCTCTCACGTAACCAACTTAGTCGTCAGTTTAATTAATTTTAAATTTGATATGTTTAATAAATCAGTGCGGTCGTTGATCTTATAATTTTCAAACTTAACGACGAAAGAAGTTTTAGTTATTCTGATGTCAATGTAGATTTAGACTAAAATCTAAATCATATATTTCAGATTATTTTATATTCTTTTTATCTTGGGAAGTAGCTATCATATCTAATTTTCTTAACCTAATCTTCATTCCCCCCACCCCCACCCCGATCCTCCTCATTTTCATGACTATTTCAAATGGATAGCTGATGTAAGTCCCAGGTTAATAAGATTTAGTCTTTGTATAGTTGTAGGAAACTTCAATTTAATATTCAAGTGTTTAAAAAATTTACGCATTGATGACTTGTTTAGAGGAAATTGAAGACCAATTCAAACAAATATCCATCTATAAATACGTAGCTCTTTCTTGTTATGTTTGTCAAAAACAAAGATCATTTAAATTGTTTCTTAAGATATAGTTAATTTATAGTAGGAATGGCTCTCAATTCATTTGTATTAACCATTACCATAATGGCTGTGTTNAACTTCCAGGTTGTTGTTGTTGTTGAGATGAATGAATTGTCCTCTCACGTAACCAACTTAGTCGTCAGTTTAATTAATTTTAAATTTGATATGTTTAATAAATCAGTGCGGTCGTTGATCTTATAATTTTCAAACTTAACGACGAAAGAAGTTTTAGTTATTCTGATGTCAATGTAGATTTAGACTAAAATCTAAATCATATATTTCAGATTATTTTATATTCTTTTTATCTTGGGAAGTAGCTATCATATCTAATTTTCTTAACCTAATCTTCATTCCCCCCACCCCCACCCCGATCCTCCTCATTTTCATGACTATTTCAAATGGATAGCTGATGTAAGTCCCAGGTTAATAAGATTTAGTCTTTGTAGTCGTTCAAGGAAACTTCAATTTAATATTCAAGTGTTTAAAATATTTACGCATTGATGACTTGTTTAGAGGAAATTGAAGACCAATTCAAACAAATATTCATCTATAAATACGAAACGTTTTCTTCTTATGTTTGTCAAAAACAAATATCATTTGAATTATTTCATAAGATAGTTAATTTATATAGTAGCAATGGCTCTCAATTCATTTGCATTAACCATTACTATAATGGCTGTGCTATCTTCAATAAGTCATGCATTTGATCCTAGTCCTTTGCAGGATATTTGTGTTGCTGTTGATGACTCCAAAGCTGCTGGTAAAAATAATCAAATTACTTTGGATTTCAAATTACAATTATGATCTTCACAGTTTTTTATTTAGTTTTTCTAGCCTATCCCTTTTTGGCAGTAATGACATCAAGTAGCTATTCTAAAGGACCGTCATTTAGAGATTAGCCAATATGTCTTGAATATCAGTTTTTCAGTTCAATTTTTTAGGACACAAAGTATTTTTACTTCAAATTTTCATGACAAAATAAGTACTGGCTAACTACTAACTAGCAGCCCTAAAAATGGCTATTTGTACACCCCCCCCCCCCCCCCCCCCCCCC
>MU709445.1:102614-120350 GCA_026770625.1 Nicotiana glauca
TGCAGTTTTTGTGAACGGAAAATTTTGCAAGGATCCAAAGAAGGTTGTGGCAAATGATTTCTTTAGATCAGGTCTTAACATACCTGGAAATACTTCAAATCAACTTGGATCAGTAGTAACTAATGTGAACGTCAACAATTTACCTGGACTCAACACTCTGGGCATTTCGTTAGCTCGTATCGATTATGCACCACATGGTCTCAACCCACCTCATATACACCCCCGAGGAACTGAGCTTATCACTTGTATTAAGGGCAAACTTTACGTTGGCTTTGTCCTTTCAAACCCTGGTCCAAATATGAAGAACAGGTTGTTTACCAAGATTCTAAAGCCCGGAGATGTGTTTGTTTTCCCACTAGGTATGATTCATTTTCAGTTGAACGTGGGAAAGACTAAAGCTGTTGCAATATCTAGACTCAGTAGTCAGGATGCAGGAGTCATCACTATAGCAAATGCAGTTTTTGGCTCAGATCCACCAATCAATCCTTTTGTTCTCACCAAAGCATTCCAAGTTGAAAAGAAAGTCGTAGATTATCTTCAATCACAATTCTGGTGGGATAACAACTAAAATATTATATAAAAAATATATTGATCTAATAATAATTATGGTTATCTGAACTGCTTGTATCACTTAAATAAGTAGTCGACGACATGTTTTCCTCTCCATTTGAGTGTGATGTATTGAATGAGGATATATTATGGCTTATTATGAAATAAAAAAATAAGTTTATTGTTTGTGATATTTCATCCCTCTCTTTGGGACAAGCCTTGTAGAATATTACCATCTATTTTAATTCTATGCATTAAAAAAAGCTACTTTATTTCTCAAAATCCGTATAGGTTTATAGCTTAATTAGTTGTACGTATATGTTGATATTGCAATTTTTTTTTACACAATCAGATCATTTAGAAATTAATTACATGTATATCTCTATATGATAAACAATAGTAACTTGTAACTTAGTAAAAGATGGTAATCAACTATAACATGTTAGATCATAATCATGATAGTGTTAAAAAAAATAATAAACTGTTCGTATATATATAATTTAATCCAAAGAGTTATAGCAAGTGAAACACAATATATAGATGTCACATGTTCTTTCTTCTTTTTCTGAATGGCTTAGCGCTCTCGGATGGGTTCGTAAATAGCCTGCTATTAGATGGGTAGAATGGTTATTTGGGGTGAAATTAAAAAGTAAGCAAGATTTACGAGTGATAATTGAAAAATAGCCATAGATTTTAAAAATAATTGAAATTTAGCTACTTTTTATGTAAAGATAATCTGAACGAAATCACTGTTCAAAATACGGAAACTATTCCAGTATAATATACTCGAGTACGAATTTGTACATGTGAAATTCAAGCAGAATATACTGGAAGTTCATACACAGGTGCTCCAATCTCCAGTATATTATGCTGGAACTTTCCGTGTGTTGGTGTTCCAGCATAATATGCTGGAAGTACATCTACAGGTGTCACGATCCGGATTTTCCACCCTCGGGAGTCGTGATGGTGCCTACTCCTAGAAGCTAGGCAAGCCAAATTTAATTACTTTTCGTTAACAACATAAACCCTTTTTAACAATTATTAGCACTAATATAAAAGCAACGAGATTAAATAATAAGCTAAAGTCTTAACATTATATAAAACTAAATTGAAATGCGGAAAGTTCAACAAAATCCTCTACCCAACACTGATGTCATTGTACTCACGAACTGCTAATAATACTAGATACAACGTCTGAAAGAAAACATAAACTGTTTGTCTCGAATACAATGAGATAACAGGCTAAAAGAGAGGATAAGGGAGACGTCGGGCTTGCGGACGCCTGCAAGGCTACCTCGGGTCTTGCTGGACTGAAGGCCTACTCCCACACTAATGCTGCTGCTGCTGCTGCCCGAAACCTAGAACTGTGCAAAATAGCATAGAGTGTAGTATCAACACAACCGACCCCATGTGCTGGTAAGTGTCTAGCCTAACCCCGACGAAGTAGTGACGAGCCTAGACCAGACTACCATATAAACCTGTGCAATTTCATATACATACAGCGGAATAGAAATACAAAACAGATAAACAATATGGAAGGGGAAGCATGTTGTCGGGAGTATAATAATTTTCAAATATGTGTCGTCCAGTAACAAAGGAAAACAACACAACTCAATAGTATGTAATGAAACAGAAATCAACAAGTTCACGACATCACCCTTCGTTCTTTTACTCTCATACTCACCAAGCAATAACATGTGCACGACATCACTCTTCATGCTTTATTCTCATTTCGTACGTATATCAATAGAATCGGCACGGAATGGTACATCGTGCGGCACGACATCACCCTTCGTGCTTTAACACTCTTTTCTCATAATTAGCAAACAATGCACGGCATCACCCTTCGTGTTTTACACTCTTTCCTTACCATAAACAACAATGCACGTCATCACCCTTCGTGCTTTAGCACTCTTCCTCACCGAAACAACAATCACAAACAATCGCAAGGGAATAAATAACAATAATGGAAATCCCGACAAGGGAACACAAACAAGCAATTAAAAATCCGGGAAGGGTACAACATCAATAATCTCAACGTATCGGCAAGGGAAAATATTCAATAATCAACAACGTCCCGGCAAGGAAACAAATCATTAACTCTTTACCTTTCGTTCACTTTCATCTCATAGTTCACATAATCACTCGAGCCAATGCTCCCAAGATTTACTTGTCTCATATACCTTCACAATTGTATTTCAACTCGAGCCAATGCTCCACGAAGTTCAAAGGTCACAATTTCTTTCACAAGATCTTTACAGCACATAGAAGCCATCAATTAAGCATTGAAGATATAATAAAATCACAACTATTAGCAATTAAGGACTCACGGTCATGCTAGACACCAATGTATAGATACTCGTCACCATGCCTACACATCGTACTCGACACTTAACAAGTAGCAAATAAGACTCAACTCATATTCCCTCAAGCTAAGGTTAAACAAAACACTTACCTCGATGCATTGAACTCAACTATAGCTTTATCTCATGATTCCACCTCCAATCCGCTCGAATCTAGCCATAAATTACTTAATTGCTTCAATAAACATTAAATGAATCAATTTAAATGCTTAAAAATGAATTTCCCAAGGTTTTTTCCAAAAAATCCAAATCGCCCCCGGGCCCATATGGTAAAAACCCGAAGTTCGAATCAAAACTCGGTTATCCATTCCCCCATGAACTCAAATATGTAATTTGTTTTCCAATCGGAGCTCAAATTGAGGTCCAAATCCCCAATTTTTAGAAAAACCTAGGTTCTACCCAAAACCCCCAATTTCACCCATGAAGATCATTGATTTTAAGTGGAAAACATGTTAAATGATGTTAATGATTGAAAGAATTAAGTAAAAATCGACTTACAAATGATTTGGAATGAAACTTGTTATTGAAAAATCACCCAAAGGAGTTGTGTTTTGAAAATGGGGTGAAAACTGTCTTAAAATCGACTAAGTATAAAAAAAAATGCAGGTTGCAGATGTCGCAATTGTGAACTGAGGTTCGCAATTGCAAACCCCGACCAATTTATGGGAATTGCGAACTCTGCTTTGCATTTGTGAAGCCAGGCCTTACAGGAGACCTTCGCATTTGCGAAGTTGGTCTCGCATTTGCGAACCTCTGACTTCGCATTTGCTATGAATAACTTCACATTTGCGATCCTAGGCAGACCTGGGCTGGTTTCGCATTTGCGAACCAGGCTGCATGCAAGTTCACACCAGATTTTTCAAAGTTTAAAAATGCACTCTGACGCCTATCCAAAACTCACCCGAGCACTCGGGGCTCTAAACCAAATATGCACACAACCTCCAAAATATCCTACGGACTTATCTATGATATCAAATCGCCAAAATTACATCATATATATCGAATTAAACCTCAAAATTCATAATTTCTTCCAAGTTTTCATAAAACATCAAATTTCCGTTTTTAAGTCCGAAACACGTCAAACGACATCCGTTTTTAACCAAATTTTGCAGAAAGCGCTTAAATCACATATAAGACCTATACCGGGCGCCGAAACCAAACTACGAGCCCGATACCAATACGTTTTAATCAAATTTCATTTCAAATTCCCTTAAATATTTCCAAAAAATAATTTCACACAAAAATTCATTTCTCAGGCTCTGGACCTCGGAATTCGATTCTGGGCATACGCCCAAGACCCATATTTTCCTACGGAGCCACCGGGACCGTCAAATCACGGGTCCGGGTCCATTTACCCAAAATATTGACCGAAGTCAAACTTATTCATATTAATATCAAAATATAGCATTTTTCACACAGGATTCATATTTAAGCTTTCCGGCTACGCGTCCGGACTGCGCATGCAAATCGAGGCAACCTTAAATGAGGTTTTCAAGGCCTCGAAAGCACAGAAAGAGTAAGGAATCAAGTGATGACCCTTTGGGTCGTCACATTCTCCACCTCTAAAAAATCGTTCGTCCTCGAACGGAAAAAAGAAAGAAGTACCTGAGTCGGAGAAAAGATGAGGATAACGACTCCGCATGTCAGACTCGGACTCCCAGGTCGATGCCTTAGGAGGCTGACCTCTCCATTGAACACGCACAGAAGGAAAACTCTTGGATCTCAACTGACGAACCTGCCGGTCCAAAATAGCTACCGGCTCATCCTCGTAAGACAAGTCCTTGTCCAACTGGACAGTGCTGAAATCTAACACGTGGGCTGGATTGCCATAATACCTCTGAAGCATGGATACATGAAAAACTGGATGCACGGCTGATACGCTAGGCGGAAATACAAGTCTATAAGCCACCTCTCCCACTCGATCAAGAGTCTCAAGCGGACCAATGAACCTAGGGCTAAGCTTGCCCTTCTTCCCAAATCTCATCACGCCCTTCATAGGCGACACTCGGAGCAATACCTGCTCACCAACCATGAAAGATACATCTCAAACCTTACAATATGCATAGCTCTTTTGCCTAGACTGAGCTGAACGAAGCCTATCCTGAATGATCTTGAACTTGTCCAAGGCCTCCTGAACCAAATCTGTACCCAACAACCGAGCCTCTCCCGGCTCAAACCATCCAACCGGAGACCAACACTACCTACCATATAAAGCCTCATAAGGAGCCATCTGAATGATCGACTGGTTACTGTTGTTGTAGGCAAACTCCGCTAAAGGCAAGAATTGATCCCACAAACCTCCAAAGTCAATAACACAAGCTCGAAGCATATCCTCTAGAATCAGAATAGTCCGCTCGGATTGATCGTCCGTCTAGGGATGAAATGCTGTGCTCAAATCTACCCGTGTGCCCAACTCTCGCTGCACTACTCTCCAGAAGCGCGAGGTAAACTGCGTACCCTAATCCGAAATGATAGACACGGGCACACCATGAAGGCAAGCAATCTCCTGAATATAGATCTCAGCGAACCTCTCAGAAGAAGAAGAGACTGCCACAGGAATGAAATGTGCTGACTTGGTCAGCATATCAACAATAACCCATATCGCATCGAACATCTTCCGAGTCAGCGGAAGTCCAGTAACAAAATCCATAGTAATCCGCTCCTACTTCCACTCGGGAAGCTCAATCCTCTGGAATACACCATCGGGCCTCTGATGCTCGTACTTAACCTGCTGACAATTCAAACAACGAGCCACGTATTCTACGATATCCTTCTTCATTCTACACCACCAATAATGTTTCTGTAAATCCTGATACATCTTCGCGGTTCCCGGATGAATAGAGAACCTGGAACTATGGGCCTCCTCTAAAATCAACTCTCAAAGTCGATCCACATTGGGCACGCAAACCCATCCCTGCAATGTCAAAACTCCATCTGCATCTAATGTAACCATCTTGGCACCTCCTCGCTTTACCGTGTCTTTAAGGACACACAAATAGAGATCATCAAACTGCCGATCAAGGATACGCTCCAATAATGAAGAATAAGCGACCGTGCAAGCTAACACGACTGGGCTTAGAAATATCCACTCTCACGAACTGATTGGCTAAAGCCTGAACATCTAAAGCAAGCGGCCTCTGACTGACCGGAATATAAGTGAGACTGCCCATACTGGCTGACTTCCTACTCAAAGCATCGGCCACTACATTGGCCTTCCTCGGATGATATAAAATGGTGACATCATAATCCTTCAGCAACTCCAACCAGCTTCTCTGCCTCAGATTCAACTCCTTTTGCTTGAACAAGTACTGAAGAATCTTGTGATCACTGAAAACCTCGCAGGCCACGTCATACAAAATGTGCCTCCAAATATTTAATGCGTGAACAATGGCTGCCAACTCTAAATCATGCATTGGATAGTTCTTCTCATGAATCTTCAACTGCCTCGAAGCATAGGAAATGACCTTGCCATCCTGGATCAACACTGCTCCAAGTCTAACACAGGAGGCATCACAATAGACTGTATAGGGCCCTGAACCAGTGGGCAAAACCAACACCGGTGCTGTAGTCAGAGCTGTCTTGAGCTTCTAAAAGCTCGTCTCACACTCATCTGACCATCTGAACTGGGCACCCTTCTGGGTTAATCTGGTCATCGGGGCTGCAATAGATGAAAATCCCTCCACGAACTATCGATAGTAGCCTGCCAACCCCAAGAAACTCCGAATCTCCGTAGCTGATGCTGGTCTAGGCCAGTTATTGACTACCTGATTCTTCTTCAGGTCTACCTGAATACCCTCTGTTGATACAACATGACCCAGAAATGCAACTGAACCCAACCAGAATTCACACTTTGATAACTTAGCATATAACTGACTACTCCTCAGAGTCTGAAAAACCACTCTAAGGTGTTGCTCGTGCTCCTCTTGGCTGTGGGAGTATATCAATATATCATCAATTAACACTATCACGAATAAATTCAAATAAGGCCTGAACACTCGGTTCATCAAGTCCATGAAAGTTGCTGGGGCATTTGTCAGCCCGAATGACATAGACAAGAACTCTTAATGTCGATATCGAGTGCGGAAAGCTATCTTAGGGACATCGGATGCCGTAATCCTCTGCTGATGGTAACCAGATCGCAAGTCCATCTTGGAAAACACCCTGGCACCCTGAAGCTGGTCGAACAAATAATCAATCCTCGGCAGTGGATACTTATTCTTGACTGTTACCTTGTTCAATTGCCAGTAATCAATACACTTTCTTATTAACCCATCCTTGTTCTTGAAAAATAACACCGGCGTACCCTAAGGTGAGACACTAGGTCTAATGAAATCCTTATCAAGAAAATCCTGTAACTGTTCTTTTAACTCCTTCAACTTCGGTGGGGCCATACGATATGGCGGGATAGAAATAGGCTGAGTGCCCAGAACCAGATCAATGTAGAAATCAATATCCCTGTCGGGTGGCATACCCGGCAGGTCTGAAGGAAAAACATCAGAGAACTCATAAATAACGGGCACAGAATCGATAGAGGGAACCTCAGCACTGGAATCCCGAACATCAGCCAAATAAGCCAAACACCCCTTCTCGACCATACGTCGAGCCTTCACATACAATATGATACTGCGGGTAGAATGACCTGGAGTCCCTCTCCACTCTAAATAAGGCATACCTGGTAAAGCTAAGGTTCCCGTCTTGGCATGGTAGTCCAAGATAGCATGATAAGGTGATAAGAAGTCCATCCCTAATATAATATCAAAGTCAACCATATCTAAAAGCAACAAATCTACACGAGTCTCCAGACCCCCAATCACCACAACACAAGAGTGATGGTCTCGATCGACCATGATGGAATCACCCACTGGCATAGACACATAAATAGGAATACCCAATGCATCACCATGCATGATCAAATACGGGGCAAAATAGGATGACACATACGAATACGTAGACCCCAGATCAAACAACACTGAAACATCTCTATCACAAACCAGAACCATACCTGTAATGACTACATCTAAAGCCTCTACCTCGGGCCTAGCCTGAAGAGCATAACATCGGGGATGGTCCCCACCACTCTGATCTACCTCTCTAGGACGGCCTACTGCTGGCTGGCCTCCACCTCTGTGACCTCTACCTCTACCTCTAGTACCTCTACCCCCGCCTCTAGCTGGCTGGGCTAGCTACGGAGTAGTTGGTGCTTGAACCATCGCACGAGAACCCTGGTGCTGAGAAATGCTCGGTGCTCGAGGGAAAAATCTGGCAATATGACCAGTGTCACCACAAGTGTAACAAGCCCTCGGCTGCTGAGTCTGCTGGCCCTGTCGACTTGAGTGACCACCACAGAAACTCTGAAGCGGCGGTGCATTGATAGGGGTTGGTGGTGCACTGAATGGCTGCTGATCAGAATAATGTGTGTGAGAATCAAGACCCCCTGGGGCACCCTGAGAAACCTGGAGGGCTGACTGGAAAGGCCTAAAAGGCTGACCCCTATCATATGAATCTCTGCCTCCAAATGAGGCACCACTAAATCGGCCTGACTGAAGGGGTCTCTTTTCTATTCTATGACCACCCCCCTATGGCAATACCATCTTAATCCTCCGGGCCATATTGGCAACCTCCTAAAAAGTAATATCACTCCCTGCCTTTCTAGCCATCTAGAGACAAATAGGCTGGATGAGTCCATCAATAAACCGTCTCACTCTCTCCCTCTCAGTGGGGAGTATGACAGTAGCGTGGCAAGCCAACTCAATAAACCTGGTCTCGTACTGGGTGACTGACATGGATCCCTGATGGAGACGCTCGAACTGCCTCCAATAGGCCTCACGTTGTGTGATAGGGAGAAACTTCTCCAGAAACAACACTGAAAACTGATCCCATGTCAAGGCTAGAGATCCTGCTGGTCTAGCTAAACAGAAATCCCTCCACCAAGTCTTGGTGGATCCAGATAGGCGAAATGCAGCAAAATCAACTCCATTGGACTCAACAATACCCATGTTCCAAAGAACCTTGTGGCAGCTGTCCAAATAATCCTGAGGATCCTCGGTGGGTGCACCGCTAAAAGTAGTAGTAATGAGCTTGGTGAACCTATCCAATCTCCACAAAGCATCGGTAGACATGGCTGCCCCATCACCTGCCTAGGCCACCACACCCGGCTAAGCTGCCCCAACTGGCTGAACTGCTGGAGCCTGAACCTGAGGAGCTACCTGCTCCGGAGTACGAGTAACAGGAGTCTGGGCCCCTCCTCCAGCCTGAGAGACAGCTGGTGCTACAGGAAGCAAACCTGCTCGAGTAATACATTCCATGAGGCCCACCAATCGGACCAAAGTGTCCTGAAGAACTGGGGTAGCAATAAACCCCTCTGGGACCTGAGCTCGGCCCACCGAAACTGCTGGGGCTGGGGGTGGAACCTCCTCGTCAAAGTCGACCTGAGGCTCCGCCACTGGTGCTGTTGCTCGGGGCTGAGCTCTGCCCCCACCTCGGCCTCTAGAACGGCCTCGTCCTCTGCCCCTAGCAGGAGCTACTTGGGACTCAAACTACTGATCGAAAGATGAGGAAGCACGTGCTCTCTCCATCTGCGAAAGAACAAAGTAGAAATTCAATTAGCATTGAGAAACCAAACCGCACGACAAGAAATAACAAATGTGAAACTTTTCCTAACTCTGTAGCCTCAGGGGATAAATACAAACGTCTCTGAACCGATCACTCAGACTCTACTAAGCTTGTTCGTGAGTTGTGAGACCTATGTAACCTAGATCTCTGATACCAACTTGTCACGACCCGGATTTCCCACCCTCGGGAATCGTGATGGCACCTACTCGTAGAATCTCGGCAAGCCAAATTTAATTACTTTTTGTTAACAACATAAACCCTTTTTAACAATTATTAGCACTAATATAAAAGCAACGGGATTAAATAATAAGCGAAAGTCTTAACATTATATAAAACTGAATTGAAATGCGAAAAGTTCAACAAAATCCTCTACCCAAGACTGGTGTCACTGTACTCACGAACTGCTAAGAATACTAAATACAATGTCAGAAAGAAAACATAAACTGTTTGTCTCGAATACAATGAGATACAGGCTAAAAGAGAGGATAAGGGAGACGTCGGGCCTGCGGATGCCTGCAAGGCTACCTCGGGTCTCGCTGGACTGAAGGCCTACTCCCACACTAATACTGTTGTTGCTGCCCAAACCTTGGATCTGTGCACAATAGCACAGAGTGTAGTATCAGCACAACCGACCCCATGTGCTGGTAAGTGTCTAGCCTAACCCCGGCGAAGTAGTGACGAGGCTAGACCAGACTACCACATAAACCTGTACAATTTCATATACATACAGTGGAATCGAAATACAACACATATAAACAATATGGAAGGGGAAGCGTGCTGTGGGGAGTATAATAATTTCCAAATAAGAGTCGTCCAGTAACAAAGGAAAACAACACAAATCAATAGTATGTAATGAAACAGAAATAAACAAGTGCACGACATCACCCTTCGTGCTTTTACTCTCATACTCACCAAGCAATAACATGTGCACGGCATCACCCTTGGTGCTTTAACACTCTTTTCTCATAATTAGCAAATAATGCAAAGCATCACCCTTCGTGTTTTACACTATTTCCTTAAAATAAACAACAATGCACGGCATCACTCTTCGTGCTTTAACACTCTTCCTCACCGAAACAACAATAACAAACAATGGCAAGGGAATAAATAACAATAATGAAAATCTCGGCAAGGGAACATAAACAAGCAATTAAAAACCCAGCAAGGGTACAACATCAATAATCTCAACGTCCTGGCGAGGAAAAATATTCAATAATCAACAACGTCCCCGCAAGGGAATAAATCATTAACTCTTTACCTTTCGTTCACTTTCATCTCATAGTTCACATTATAACTTGAGCCAATGCTCCCAAGATTTACTTGTCTAATATAGCTTCACAATTGTATTTCAACTCGAGCCAATGCTCCACAAAGTTCAAAGGTCACAATTTATTTCACAAGATCTTTACAACACATAGAAGCCATCAATTAAGCATGGAAGATATAACAAAATCCCAACTATTCGAAATTAAGGACACACGGTCATACTAGACACAAATGTATAGATACTCATCACCATGTATATACATCGTACTCGACACTTAGCAAGTAGAAAATAAGACTCAACTCATATTCCCTCAAGCTAGGGTTAAACCAAACACTTACCTTGATGTCTTGAACTCAACTCAAGCCTCAACTATGGCTTTACCTCGTGACTCCACCTCCAATCCGCTCGAATCTAGCCACAAATTACTTAATTATTTTAATAAACATTAAATGAATCAATTTGAATGCATAAAAATAAATTTCTCAAGGTTTTTCCTGAGAATTCCAAAATTGCCCCCGGGCCCACGTGGTCAAAACTCGAAGTTCGAACCAAAACCCGGTTACCCATTCCCCCACGAACTGAAATGTGTAATTTATTTTGAAATCGGACCTCTAATTGAGGTCCAAATACCCAATTTTTAGAAAAACCTATGTTCTACCCAAAACCCCCAATTTCACCCATGAAGATCATTGATTTTAAGTGGAAAATATGTTAAATGATATTAATGATTGGAAGAATTGAGTAAAAATCGACTTACCAATGATTTGGAATGAAACTTGTTCTTGAAAAATCGCCCAAAGGAGTTGTGTTTTCAAAATGGGGTGAAAAATATCTTAAAATCGCCTAAGTATAGAAAAATACAGGTTGCAGATGTCGCATTTGCGAACTGGGGTTCGCAATTGTGAACCCCGACCAATTTAGAGGTATTGCGAACTCTGTTTCGCATTTGCGAAGCCAGGCCTTACAGGAGACCTTCACATTTGTGAACTTGGTCTCGCATTTGGGAACCTCTGACTTCGCATTTGCTATGAATAACTTTGCATTTGTGATCCTAGCCAGGCCTGGGCTGGTATTGCATTTGCGAACCAATGCAAAACCTGCAGGCCTGTTCACACCAGATTTTTCAAAGTTTAAAAATGCACTCCGACGCCTATCCAAAACTCACCCGAGCCCTCGGGGCTCCAAACTAAATGTGCACATAACCTCAAAAACATTCTACGGACTTATCCGTGTGATCAAATCGCCAAAATAACATCATATACATCGAATTAAACCTCAAAATTCATAATTTCTTCCAAGTTTTCATAAAACATTAAATTTCCATTTTTAAGTCTGAAACACGTCAAACGACGTCCGTTTTCAATTAAATTTTGCAGAAAGTGCTTAAATCACATATAAGACCTGTACAGGGTACCGAAACCAAAATACGGGCCCGATACCAATACGTTCTAATCAAATTTCATTTCAAATTCCCTTAAATATTTTCAGAAAATAATTTCACACAAAAATTTATTTCTCGGGTTCTGGACCTCGGAATTCGATTCCGGGCATACGCCCAAGTCCCATATTTTACTACGGACCCACCGGGACCCCCAAATTATGGGTCCGGGTCTGTTTACCAAAACTGTTGACCGAAGTCAAATTTATTCATATTAATATCAAAATTTAGCATTTTTCACACAGAAGTCATATTTAAGCTTTCCATTTATGTGCCTGGACTGCGCACGCAAATCGAGGCAACCCTAAATGAGGTTTTCAAGGTCTCGGAAGCACAGAAAGAGTAAGGAAACAAGTGATGACCCTTTGGGTCGTCACAACAGGTGTACTAATCTCCAATATATTATACTAGAACTTTTTGTGTTGCAGTTAAATAGTGGCTATTTTTCAATAACTTTGCAAACGCTACCTACTTCTTAATTACCAGCACAAAAATTGATTAGCCCGTGCTATTATCATGTTTATTTGCTCATGAAGAAAGAGTTTGTGCCATTGATTCATCGTATTTGTCATATCTCCTAACAGGTCAAATTATTCGGTTTCCATTTGGGCCACCTCTTATTTTTGAAATTTTTACACAAATAACCGGTTGGATTCACTATTTATTTTTTTAACTGATATACGTAGATTAATATACACATATAATTTAAATGAGGATATAAAAGTAATATTACAAACTATAAGGAGAATTTATGTTATGAAATCAAACCTGAAGAGAAGCCTATGAAATTATCCCGATTAAATAAGAAAATGTTGTTTTTCACTTTGCCTGTAATATACATTCTTTACCAAAATAGGAAACCCTCATCTTTAGAGGAACGGAGTTTATGATTTCGACCTATGTTAGGATAAAGCTCAGACGAGCTATGGAGGAAGAATGAACGAGAAAATCTTAGAAGGGTCGAGAAAAAGAAGAGAGACAGAGAGAAATGTAAAAGAGAAATAATCATTTTTATTCTTTATTCTAATAATGAGTAGATATATTTACAACCATAAAATGTATAATGGACAAAATAAATTGTGTAATATGTAATTGGGACCGGGTCCGATATAAGTATAACTACCCGACCGGGCATTTTAAGAATTAATGTTCCAATCCCCTATTAACTGATTTTCTCATGTTTGTTTGTGCTATTTTGAATTCCCGGGATGTTTCAATTTGAGTTTCGGAGTATTTTGGGATACTTAGTCCATAAAAAAGAACTTAAGCTTTAGAAGTTGGACCGTAGTCGGAGCAGTGTGAAGACAACCTCGGAATAGAATTTTGTCGGTTCTATTACCTCCGTTGGGTGATTTTGGGCTTAGGGGCGTGTTCGGATTGTGTTTTGGAGGTCCATAGCTAATTTAGGCTTGAAATGCCGAAAGTTAAATTTTTTAGGTTTCCGGTTCAATAGTGAGATTTTGATATCGGGGTCGTAATGGAATTGGAAATTGGATTATCTCCGTAGTGTTGAATGTGTCGTGTGTGCAAAATTTCAGGTCATTCCGACGAGGTTTGATAGACTTTTTGATCAAAAGCGTAATTTGAGAGTTTATGAAGTTCTTAGGCTTGAATCCGATGTTGATTCGTTGATTCGATATTTTTTGAAGTGTTTTGGAGATTTGTATAAGTTTGGATAGTGGTATATGAATTGTCTGTGCTTTTGGTTGAGGTCCCGGGGGCCTCGGGGTGATTTTGGGTGGTTAATGGGAAGTTGGAAATTTGGAGTTGTAGCTGAAGTTCTTTGGGTAGCTGTCATAACCATATCTGCAGTTGAGAGGCTGCAGATGCGTAATTAAGCGCAGAAGCGGCCAGATAAGGAAAGGCAAAGAGCCACAGGTGCGGAAGAGTTCATGCACCTGCATGACCGCAGATGCGGTAAGCAGGTCGTAGGTGCGGATTCGAGGAATTAATAAGTTTTCGCAAGTGTGGTCATTCTTCCATAGAAGCGGGACTGCAGGTGCAGTGCCTTAACCGCAGAAGTAGATTTGCTGGGATAAAAAATCAGAAATTCGAGGGTTTAGTTTCAAAAAGTTAGAAAACGATTTAGAGCTCGGGAGATGGTGATTTTGGGAGGATTTTAAAGAGGAAATCAGTGGGTAACAATTCCTAATCCCTCTCTAGTTGTTTTTCTATAATCTAATCTTAGTTTTGTCGTTTAAGTTCGGATTGGAGATGAAAATTAGGGAAAATTGGAAGAAAGTTCTTACACCTAGATTTTGAGTTTTTATTGTAAATTCGACATTGGATTTGGATAAATTTTGGTATGCATGAACTCGTGAGAGTATGAGGATTCTAAAAATATAAATTTTACCTTATTCCGAGACGTGGGCCCGAGGGGCATTTTGATTATTTTACCTAATTTCGCGTATTAGCTTAGAATTTATTTATAAAATCAGTTACTTGAAGTGTTATTTATAGTATGCAATTGAATTTAATAGATTTGGGCCATCCGGAGTCGAATACTCGTGGCAAGAGCGTGGTTTTGGGTTGATTTTGAGCTGGTTCGAGGTAAGTGGCTTGTCTAACCATGTGTGGAAAAACTACCCTTAGGATTGGAATTTTTGTTATATGAGATGCCTTGCACATGAGGTGACGAGTGCATACATGTGATCATTGCTGGAAATCCGATTTTTCATTAAGTAACTATAATTGTGTATTTCTTCCTTGTTCACACTACTTGAAGTCATATCTACTGTTAGTTAGGAAAGCATGTCTAAATGACTCGATTGCCTTACTCGTTCAAACTGCTTTACTTGAATTATGTGCAGCATGCTAGGCTAGAATTACCTGTTTGCCTTGATATGAAATTGACATTTGGTGAATATCCTTCGTGTTGTGTATTTACATTTAGGACTACGGATGTGGGTTTCTGGTAGATCCCTTGTCTGTTTATTTGGGACTACGGATGTGGGATTCTGGTAGATACCCCTTGTCTGTTTATTTGGGACTACGAATGTGGGATTCCGGTAGATCCCCCTGCACGGTTATATGGAACTACGGGACTGCACCCGGTAGATTCTCCCAGTACTGGGTATTATTATTTGGGACTACGGATCGGGATTCTGGTAGATCCTCGCGCACTATGAGTTGGACTACGGGACGATATCCTGGGAGATAATATATATATATATATATATATATATATATATATATATATATATATATATATATATATATATATATACACACACACACACACTTGGACTACAGGACGGTATGCTGGAAGATCCCTGGTTGTTATCTCTGAGTTGAGTTGTACTCTTTTTCATGATTATTTTGTCTCTGTTATACTTGTTGTTTCTATTTCGGTTCTGTGTTATTTCTTACTGTTGCATCTAGTTATACTGTCTCATTTTACATTGTTATACCTTATAATTCATTTAATCTCAGTAGGGCCCTAACTTTCCTCGTCACTACCCAATCGAGGTTAGGCTTGGCACTTACTGAGTACCGATGTGGTGTACTCATGCCCTTTCTGCGCATGTTTTTTATCTACAGATCCAGGTACTTCGACTCAATCCTATGATTCTTGAGGTGTGGTGACTCTTCTAGAGACTTCAAGGTATATCCGCAGACCGAGGAGTCCCTTTCTATTCTCTCTTTAAGTATTATCCCTTTTGTATTTTCTTTTGTTCGACATTGTAGAGTTAGATACTGGTAGACATCCAAAAGCTTGTGATTTCATGAGATTCCGAGTTTTGGGAAATGTTGTTAGTTTCGAGAGTTTGTATTGTATATGTCGAGCGGTATCTTAGACATTGTTTCACTTTGTTATTTCGGTTTTTAAATTACTTCTTTCCATAAATTGTTTATTTTCTGCATTGTTGGGCTTACCTAGTCGTATAGACTAGGTGCCGTCATGATGGTTCATGGAGGACGAACTGGGGTCGTGACAAGTTGGTATCAAAGCTCTAGGTTCATAGGAGTCATGAATCACAAGTCGGTTTATTAGAGTCTCGCGGATCGTAAGGAGACGTCTGTACTTATCTACGAGAGGCTATGTAACTGTCAGGAAAATTCCACTTCATTTGATTTCCTTGTCATGCGAGATTTTGATATCATAACTCTAAACTTCTGTCTTTTATTCTCTCACAGATGGTGAGGACACGTGCTACCCGAGATGATCAAGCGCTCGCGCCCCCTACTGCAGCCGTGAGAGGCCGGGGCAGAGGCCGAGGACGCGCATGCGGTGCAACTAGAGCACCCGCGCGGGCTGCCACCGAGGAGCCACCAGCAGCTCCAGTCGGGGCCCAGGAACCTGATACGCCTACGGCTACTACTACTCCAGCACTTCAGGAGACTCTAGCATAGCTCATGAGCATGTACACCATTTTGGCTCAGGCAGGGTTACTTCCCCTTGTTGCAGCTACATCTTAGGGCGAGGGAGGAGCACAGACTCTCGTCGCCCGCACTCCTAAGTAGCGAGTGCATATGGATCAGGTTCCAGGGATTATTCTTGTACAGCCTGCAGTTCCAAATCAGCCCAAGGACAGGACAGCAGTTTCAGAGGATGAGCAGCTGTGGTTTGGAGGTTCAAGAAGTACAAGCCTCATGTATTCAGTGGGCTAGTATCAGATGATGCTTTGGGATTTCTCAATGAGTGCTACCGTATTCTCCATACCATGAGTATATCAGGATCGAGTGGGGTTTCCTTCACTATTTTCCAGCTTCAAGGAGACGCCTATGAGTAGTGGCTTACTTATTAGTTAGACCGTTCGGATGAGGCAGCTTCCATGACTTGGACTCTGTTTTCAGATATGTTCCTGAAAGAGTATGTTCCTCGGAGCCTCAGGGACGCATGGTGTGCAGAGTTTAAGCATTTGCGCCAGGGTACTATGACTATCTCGGAGTATGATGTCTGTTTCACTAGTTTTGCTAGACATGCACCATCCTTGGTTTCTGCTATTCGCGAGAGGGTTCGCCGGTTTATTGAGGGGCTTATTCCTAGCATCTGGTCTAGCATGGCTCGTAAGTAGGAGATGGATATTCATTATTAGCAGGTGGTGAGCATTGCTTGGAGGATAGAGGTGATGTATGCTCGAGACAAAGAGGAGAGGGAGGCCAAGATATCTCGAGAGTCGGGCCATTATTTAGGTGCCCATGCCCCAGCTGCAGGTCTTCATGGTAGCGGTTATATGAGTCACCTTATTCATTCAGCTCTTCCAATAGCCAGTGGTGTTCCAGCTCCTCCTAGGCATCATGAGCCTTATTATGCACCTCCGGTATCTAGTGCGCCTCCTGCGCGGGGTACTTTTTTTTATGTCGAGGAAGAGGCAAACCCGAAAATAAAGAAGATAGAGAACACCAAATTTTAACGTGGAAAACCCTTCAAATCGAAGGTAAAAACTACGGGATCACAAAGATCCAAAAAGCTCCACTATAACAATAAGAGGATTACAAAAGTTCTCCAAATTGGCTACACAACAAGGGTCAAACACAGAGCAACAATAGCAACAAGAGCAACA
>MU709445.1:126716-139959 GCA_026770625.1 Nicotiana glauca
ATTGGGCCTTTTGGCTGGACAACATGGGCATGTGCCCAACACTTTTAGTGGTCGGTCTAGTAGACTTGGCCCGAGCCAGTCACATTTGCCACGTCCTCCCAGAGATTGTTTTGATTATAGTGACACACGTTATATGGTGAGGGATTTCCCTAGACTTAGGAGGGGTGCACCTCCACAGACTTCTTGGCCACAGCGTGCCCTGCAGAGTTCTCAGGCTATAGTTACAGCTCCAGTTGCTACCCCACCTGCTCAGCCAGCTAGAGGTGGAGGTCTGGGAGGTGGAGGTCCCCCCTAGAGAGGGAGGCCAGGCCAGATACTATGCCCTTCCTGCCCAAAACAAGGCTATGACCTTTGATTTTGTCATCACATGTATTGTCCTGGTTTGTCACAAAGATACATCGATTCCATTCGATCCAGGCTCCACTTATTCTTATGTGTCTTCTTATTTTGCTCCGCATTTGGGTGTACCTCGGGATTCTTTGAATTCCCCTGTTTATGTTTCTACTCCTATGGGAGATCCTCTTGTTGTGGACCACGTTTATCAGTCGTGTTTGGTTGCTCTTAGTGGTTTTGATTCCAGAGCCAATTTATTGTTGCTCAGCATGGTAAAGTTTGATATAATCTTGGGCATGGACTGGTTGTCTCCCCAGTATGTTATTCTTGATTGTCACGCCAAAATCGTAACGCTGGCTATGCCAGGTGTATCCCGTGTTGAGTGGAGGGGTGCTTTAGATTACATTCCCAGTAGAGTTATTTCTTTCCTTAATGCTCAGTGAATGGTTGAGAAGGGGTATGACGCGTATCTAGCTTATGTGAGAGATATCAGTATTGATACCTCCTCAGTTTATTCAGTCCCAGTAGTACGAGATTTTTCTAATGTGTTACCAACTGACCTTTTGAGCATGCCGCCCGATAGAGATATTGATTTTGGCATTGATCTGTTGTCTGGCACTCAGCCCATTTCTATTCCTCCGTATCGTATGGCTTCTCCTGAGTTGAAGAAGTTGAAGGATCAGTTACAGGAATTGCTTGATAAGGGTTTTATTAGGCCTAGTGTATCTCATTGGGGTGCTCATGTCTTGTTTGTGAATAAGAAGGATGGTTCTATGCGTATGTGCATTGATTATCTCCAGTTGAACAAAGTTACACTGAAGAACCGTTCCCATTTGCCTCGTATTGATGATTTTTTTGACCAGCTACAGGGTGCACGAGTGTTCTCTAAGATTGACTTGTGTTCAGGCTACCATCAGTTAAAGATTTGGGAGCCAGATATCTCGAAGACTACCTTCAGGACTCGGTATGGTCATTACAATTTCCTTGTTATGTCATTTGGGTTAACCAATGCCCCAATAGCCCTTATGCATTTGATGCACAGTGTGTTCCGGCGATATCTTAACTCATTCATCATTGTCTTTATTGATGATATTCTGGTATATTCTTGGAGTCGGAAAGATCATGAGCAGCACCTGAGGACTGTGCTTCAGAGTTTAAGAGAGAAGAAGTTATATGCTAAGTTCTCAAAATGTGAGTTTTGGTTGGATTCCGTGGCATTCTTGGGTCACGTGGTTTCTAGTGAATGATAATGGTGGATTCGAAGAAAGTGGAAGCAGTGCAGAGTTGGCCCAGACCAACCTCAGCTACAGAGATCCATAGTTTTCTTGGCTTAGAAGGTTATTACCGCTGATTTGTTGAGGGGCTTTCATCCATTGCAGCACCTATGACCAGACTAACCCAGAAGGGTGCTATGTTTCAGTGGACGAAAGAGTGTGAGGCGAGCTTTCAGAAGCTCAAGACAGCTTTAACTACAGCCCCAGTTTTGATATTCCCTACAGGTTCGGGGTCTTATACTGTCTATTGTGATGTCTCGAGGATTGGCCTTGGAGCGGTATTGATGCAGGACGGTAGGGTGATTGCCTATGCGTCCAGGCAGTTAAAGGTGCATAAGAAGAATTATCATGTGCATGATCTTGAGTTAGTTTCTATTGTTCACGCCTTGAAGATCGAGCGTCATTATTTATACGGTGTGTCTTGTGAGATTTATACTAATCACCGGAGTTTGCAGCATCTATTCAAGCAAAAAGATCTTAATTTGTGCCAGCGGAGGTGGTTAGAGCTGCTGAAAGACTATGATATCACTATTTTGTATCACCTGGGCAAGGCCAATGTGGTAGCTGATGCTTTTAATCGCCGGGCAGAGAGTTTTTGGAGTTTGGCTTACTTACCAGTAGAGTAGAGGCCTATGGCGATGGATATTCAGGCCTTAGCCAGCCAGTTTGTGAGATTGGATCTTTCGGAGCCCAGTCGACATCTAGCTTGCATGGTCTCTCGATCTTCATTATTTGATCGTATTAGAGAGCGTTAGTTTGATGACCCTCACTTGCTAGTCCTCAAGGACAAGGTTCAGCACGGGTGCCGTGAAGATGTACCAGGATTTGAGGCAGCACTATTGGTAGAGGTGGATGAAGAAATATATAGTTGGATTTGTATCTCGGTGCCTCAATTGTCAGCATGTGAAGTATGAGCACCTGAGACCAGGTGGATTTCTTTAGCAGATAGAGATTCCGGAGTGGAAATGGGAGAGGATCACCATGGACTTCGTATTTGGACTTCCACGGACTTTAAGGAAGTTTGATGCCATTTGGGTGATTATGGATCAACTGTCCAAGTTCACACATTTCATTCCTGTGTGTACTACCTATTCTTCAGAGCGGTTGGCGGAGATTTATATCCAAAAGATCATTCGTCTGCATGGTATTCCATATTCTATCATTTTAGATAGAGATACTCAGTTTACATCACGGTTCTAGAGGGTCGTACCTCATGAGTTAGGTACTCGGGTGGAGTTGAGCACATTATTTCACCCTCAGACAGACATACCATCCGAGCGCACTATTTATATTCTTGAGGATATTCTCCGTGTGTGTGTGATGGAGTTTAGAGGGTCTTGGGATCATTTCTTGCCATTGGCGGAGTTTGCCTACAACAATAGTTATCAGTCCAACATTCAGATGGCACGGTATGAGGCTTTATATGGTAGGCAGTGTAGATCCTCGGTGGGTTGGTTTGAGCCGAGCGAGGCTGGATTATTGGGTACAGACTTGGTTCAGGATGCTTTGGAGAAGGTTAAGGTGATTCACGATAGATTCTGTACAGCCCAATCCAGATAGAAGAGTTACGCGGACCGGAAGGTTCGTGATGTTTCCTATATGGTTGGAGAGCGGGTTCTGCTTCGCGTTTTGCCTATGAGGGACGTTATGAGATTTGGGAAGAAAGGAAAGTTGAGTCCGAGATTTATTGGCCCTTTTTAGATATTGAGACGTGTTGGGGAGGTTGCTTATGAGCTTGCCTTACCTCCCAGCTTGGCAGGATTTCATCCCGTATTTCATATTTCGATGCTCCAGAGGTATCACGGGGACGCGTCACACCTCTTGGATTTCAGTTCAGTCTAGTTGGACAAGGATCTATTTTATGTTGAGGAGCCGATGGCAATATTGGACAGGCAGGTTAGAAAACTGAGGTCAAAGAACATTGCATCAGTGAAGGTTCAGTGGTGGGTCAGCCGGTCGATGAGGTGACCTAGGAGACCGAGCAGGATATGCGCAGTTGTTACACTCATCTTTTCACTACTGAAAGCATGTATCTATTCTCATTCGAGGACGAACGAATGTTTAAGTGTCAGAGGATGTAACGACCCGGACAATCATTTTAAGAATTAATGCCCGATCCTCTATTAATTGCTTTCCTCGTGTTTGTTTCTGCTATTTTGAATTGCCGAGATGTTTGGTTTTGAGTTTCAAAGTGTTTTGGGACACTTAGTCCCTAAAAGAGAACTTAAGCTTTAGAAGTTGGACCGTAGTCGGAGCAGTGTGAAGACGGTCTCAGAATGGAATTTTGTCCATTTCGTTAGCTCCGTTGGGTCATTTTGGGCTTAGGGGTGTATTCGGATTGTGTTTTGGAGGTCCGTATCTAATTTAGGCTTGAAACGCCGAAAGTTGAATTTTTTAGGTTTTCGGTTCGATAGTGAGAGTTGATATCGAGGTCGGAATGGAATTCTGGAAGTTGGAGAGCTCCGTAGTGTTGAATGTGATGTATGTACAAAATTTTAGGTCATTCGGACGAGGTTAGGTAGACTTTTTGATCGAAAGCATAATTTGAGAGTTTTTGAAGTCCTTAGGCTTGATGTGATGTTAATTGGTTGATTCGATGTTGTTTGAGGTGTTTTGGAGATTTCTATAAGTTTGTATAGTAGTATATGACTTGTCTGTGCTTTTGGTTGAGGTCCCGGAAGCCTCGGGATGATTTTGGGTGGTTAACGGAAAGTTGGAAATTTGGAGTTGTAGCTGAAGTTCTTTGGGACGCTGTCATAACCGCATATGCGGTTGAGAGGCTGCAGATGCGACTCCTACAGATGCAGAATTAAGCCGAAGAAGCGGGTAGATGAGGAAAGGCAAGGAGCCGCAAGTGCAGAAAAGTTCACGCACCTGCGTAACCTCATATGTGGTAAGCAGGTCACAGGTGCGGATTTGGGGAATTAATGAGTTTTCCCAGGTGTGGTCGTTCTTCCGCAGAAGTGGGATCGCAGGTGCGGTGCCTTGACCGTAGAAGCGGATTTGCTAGACAGAAAAATTATAAGTTCAAGGGTTTAGTTTCAAAAAGTTAGAAATCGATTTAGAGCTCGGGAAAGGGCGATTTTGGGAGGATTTGAAGAGGAAATTAGTGGGTAACGATTCCTAATCCCTCTCTAGTTGTTTTCCTATAATCTAATCTTAGTTTTGTCATTTAATTTCGGATTGGAGATGAAAATTGGGGAAAAAATGGAAGAAAGTTCTTAGACCTAGATTTCAAGTTTTGATTGGGAAATCGACATTGGATTTGGATAATTTTGGTATGCATGAACTCTTGAGAGTATGAGGATTCTAAAATATAAATTTTACCCGATTCTGAGACGTGGGCCTGAGGGGCATTTTGGTTATTTTAACTAATTTCGCGTATTAGCTTAGAATTTATTTATAGAATCAATTATTTGAAGTGTTATTTACAGTATGCAATTGAATTTAATAGATTAGGGCTATCCGGAGTCTAGTACTCGTGGTAAGAGCGTGGTTTCGGGTTGATTTTGAGACGGTTTGAGGTAAGTGGCTTGTCTAACCTTGTGTGGGGGAACTCCCCTTAGGATTAGAAGTGTTGTTATATGAGATGCCTTGTACGTGAGGTGACGAGTGCGTACATGTGCTTATTGCTAGACATCCGATTTTTCATTAATTAACTATAATTGTGTATTTCTTCCTTGTTCACACTACTTGAAGTCATATCTACTGTTAGTTAGGAAAGCATGTCTCAATGACTCGATTTCCTTACTCGTTCAAACTGTTTTACCTAAATTATGTGTAGCATGCTAGGCTAGAATTACTTGTTTGCCTTGATATGAAATTGACATTTGTTGAATATTCTTCGTGTTACTGCTGTGTATTTACATTTGGGATTACGGATGTAGGATTCTGGTAGATCCCCCATGTCTTTTTATTTGGGACTACGATGTGGGATTCTGGTAGATCCCCCTTGTCTTTTTATTTGGACTACGGATGTGGGATTCCGGTAGATCCCCTGCGTAGTTATATGGAACTACGAGAATGCACCCGGTAGATTCCCCCAGTACTGGGTATTATTATTTGTGACAACAGATCGGGATTCCGGTAGATCCCGTGCACTATGAGTTGGACTATGGGACAGTATGCCGGGAGATCCATTGGATATATATACTTGGACTACAGGACGGTATCCTGAAATATCCCCGGTTGTTATCTCTGAGTTTAGTTGTACTCTTTTTCGTGATTATTTTGTCTCTGTTATAATTGTTGTTGCTCTTTCGGTTCTATGTTATTTCTTACTGTTGCATCTAGTTATATTGTCTCATTTTACACTATTATACCTTATAATTCATTTAATCTCAATAGGGCCCTGACTTTCCTCGTCACTACCCAACCGAGGTTAGGCTTGGCACTTATTGAGTACCGTTGTGGTGTACTCATGCCCTTTCTGAACATGTTTTTCATGTGCAGATCCAGGTACTTCGACGCAGTCCTATCATTCTTGAGGTGCGGTGTCTCTTCCAGAGATTTTGAGGTATAGCTATCGCGTCCGCAGATCAAGGAGTCCCTTTCTATTCTGTCTTTAAATATTAGCCCTTCTGTATTTTCTATTGTTAGACATTCTGAACTTAGATATTGGTAGACATCCAAAAGCTTGTGATTTCATGAGATTCCATGTTTTGGGAAATATTGTTAGTTTTGAGAGTTTGTACTGTATATACCGAGCAACGTCTTAAATATTATTTTACTTTGTCATTTCGGTTTTTAAATTACTTCTTTCCGCAAATTATTTATTTTCGGCATTGTTAGGCTTACCTAGTATTAGAGACTAGGTGCCATCACGATGGTTTACGGAGGGCAAACTGGGGTCGTAACAATAATTATCTTTTAGGCTTGTAATGTAGAACGACTAACAGTTGGGCTCCAACACCCCACACACCCACCCCAACCCCATGAAGCTTGAGGGTTAACAAATACTAAGATTGCCAAGAATATCATAATGAAGCTGAGTAGATAAAGCCTAGGTCATTATATCAGCCAACAGATCAGCACTAGAGACAAAGTGCAAAGAAATAAGTCCAGCATATAGACGATTACGCACATAATGACAATCAATCTCAATATGCTTTATTCGCTCGTGGAAGACAAGATTCTTGAAAATGCGTAGAGTAGCCTGACTATCACAATACACAAGAACATGATCAGAGATAGGCAAGCCAAGGTCACCTAGCAGTCTGATCAGCCAAGTTATTTTAGCACCAGCTTTCGTCAGAGCTCCATATTTAACCTCTGCTGAAGACAAAGATATAGTAGGTTGTTTCTTGCTTTTCTAAGAAACAGGACCGTTACCAAGAGTGATATAATAACCACTAACATGCTTTAGATAAATAGTGCAAGAACCCCAATCAGAATCAAAGAACCCATAAGAGACATGTTAGCAGAATTGGAAAGTAACATACCATGTGCAGGGTCATTCATAAGATACATCAAAACATGAAGTGTAGCTAATATGTGTGGAACCTGAGGATGTTGAATAGAGAAAGAGATGTTAGGCCTAGTATGTTGCGAAAAATTCAACTTCCCAATCAGTCTTCTATCCAGACTAGGATAAGAAATAGGTTCCCCCCATATCCAAATGAAGTTTTATAAAAGGATCCAGAGGTGTGGACATAGGAGAAAAATGATGGCAGTTGAACCTAGCTAGGAGGTCAGTGGTGTACTTGGACTGAGTCATAAGATAACCCTGAAGAGTAAAGGAGATTTCCAATCCAAGGAAGTAATGAATTGTGCCCAAGTCCTTGATTTAAAGTGGTTGTCCAGAAATAACTTTAAGGAATCCAATTCAGCAACATCATCCTCAGCTAGCAATATGTCATCAACATAGACAGCCAGTACAACAAGAGAACCAGAAGATGACTTGGTGAACAAAGAATAGTCATTGAGACTAGAAATGTAGCTCCTAAAGTGCAGCGCTTGACAGTTTACCACTGTCTGGAAGCCTTCATGAGGTCATATAAATATTTCTTGAGTCTACAAGCCAAAGGAAGAAAGCCAGAATTATGGGTGTTTAACGAGTGGTCTAGGACGGGCTGAACACAAAAAAAAATAGCTTTTCCATTTATCGTTTCGAGCTAGTTAGCGGGCTGGATTAGTGGGTTGTGATTTTTCGGGTTATTTTGGGCCCATCCGGGTTCGGGCTTAATGGGTCTAGATCGGGCGGGGCTAATTATTTTTTTTAAGTGAATTTTATTTTTATTATTCAGTGTTATTGATACTTAAGTGTTTGCAAACTTTTAAGGCTTAGAATTAAACTTTGAAGTTTAAAATTTTAAATTTGAAATTTGAATTTTAAAATTTTCAAATTAAATTTGAAAGTAAGTGGCTTCAAAAAATTATTTAATAAGACCAATAGGCAATATGTAAGGATCAAGCTCCGAAGGCTTTCATTTATTATTTTTATTGAATAATATATAATACTTCAAATAAATTTGCAAGTTTTATTTTGATTTTCTTTAACTTGCAAATTAAAAGTTTACAACAATTATAAAAAATAAGAAATAGTATGTCATATGCTTTGCATCATTTTTGTAAGTTCATCCATATCAACTTGAGGTTCTTAAATTTCGGCATTGATTGAATTGGAACCATAAACCATTATAACTCCAATTTTTTGTCCTCCGCTTCATCTACCTCGTCACACCCTTGATTTCGTCATTCTGATCTTATCCAATCTCTGAAGCATACTAGAATTTCCAAAGCATTGTTGTCCAATGAATGACGGGTATCTCCTAGTTGCAACCTTGCTTGGCTAAATGCGCTTGCGACTGTTGAAATCGGCACATTTAGCACGTATCGATCCATGGCCAAAAGAACAGAAATTGATTTGAGTTGCTCCTCCACCAACCCATTGGTAGAAATTCCTTAGTGCAGGGCTCTGGTGACTTTTGCAAGTAGAATTTGAGTTCATCAATATTCCTGCTACTGGTTTGTTGATGCTCTCCTAGTGTAGATCATATCAAATAATCTTCAACACCATCATTATTATCCAAAGCATCGGTCCCAGATGTTGAAACTAAACTTGAAGGAATATTTGCATCTACAACAGAAGAACCATCAACAATGTTAGCATAATAATTATATAAAGTAAGTAAATGTTTGTGTAGATCCGAACTACAAGTTTCAATATCAGGAGTTTCAGTTGGTCCAATATCCATATAAGCATATAAAGCAGTGATTAATTGGCGACAAGTGGCCATTTTGATAGAAGCGTTTAATATAACACCAATTAAGTAAATAGGGAGAATTGGGTAGAAATGTCTTTTAAATTTATCTAGCATAAATTCAACAACAGAAGTATGTCCTTCTTTCTTCTTCAAGTTGGAGTAAAAGAAAAATTTCAGCAATATGAACTAAACCATTTGCAATAGTGGGATAATAAGCTCCAGAAAACTCAAGTGTAGCCACACAAAAAGTTTGTAAAAATTTTAAAACATCTTCAATGACATCCCAAGTTCAAGATGTTAACAAACGGTTAGGATCGGTACAATGAGAATTAAAAACTTCAGTTATAGGCATTTTATATTTATAACATCTTAAGAATAAATAAGTATAATTCCACATAGTAACTATTTCCTCAAGCATAAGTTTTGGTTTTAGTCCATATTGTAGATATTTTTCCTTAAATGCATTTAATCTAGCACTTCTACTATTTCTTGAATTACACCAACAGCTCTTCTAAATAAAGTGATCTCATCTCTAAATATTTCAATGCAACTCTTCATAATTAAATTATAAATATGATATGCATATCTAACATAAAATATTTCAGGAAGTGGTTGGTGTAGATGAAATTTTAGTATTGTAATAGCAGCATTGTTGTTACAAGCATTATTAAATGACATACACAAAACTTTTTCTGCAAGATTATAAAATATAGCAACTTCATGGATAGTATTACTTATAAATGCACCAGTATGACTTTTATCTTCATCGTACTTAAAAGCAATAATATATTTTTGCGTACAAAAATTTTCATCTATTCAATGGCATGTAACAGTCAAATAATCATTTTTATTTACAACACGACCAATATCATAAGTAAGAGAAACTATATAAGAAAGGCTGGAGAACAAACAATGTATATGTCTGATATGTCCAAGTAGCCTAAAGATATTAGCTCTACAAGTACTTCTAGGAATACCTTCAAAAAAAGGAATATAAATTCTTTGAATATAAGTAACAAGATATGGTAAAACAGCAAAACTAAAAGGTAAACAACCTAAAACAATCATTTTAGCTAATTCTTCCTGATCCTTCTTAATATCGTATTTACCCATTAACCCCCAGTTCCTGGGTTAAGTTTTTATTGCCATCTTCCTAATCTACTCCCCAATCAATAGGGTGGTGCTATATAAACCTCCTCATGAAGGTCACCATGCAGAAAAGCATTATTGACATCTAACTGATAAACAGTCTAGACTCTTTTAACAGCCAAGGTAAGGAGACACTTGATGGTGGTCAATTTAACAACAGGGGAAAAGGTTTAAGTGAAATCAATACCCTCTTTTAAAGTATCACCCCTGATGACCAACCTTCATCTGTACCTCTCAATGAAACATCTGCCCTCTATTTAATCTTGTAAACCTACTTACAAGGAATAACCTTCTTGTGTGGAGGGAGTGGAACAATGTCCCAAGTATGGTTGGACTCAAGAGCTTGAAATTCCTTTAGCATGGCCTCTTGCCAAGCAAGATGTGAAGCTGCCTGCTGGTAGAACTAAGGTTCAAATATATGCAGCTCAGTTTGGGACACCTTAGGAAGGTTAGGGACAAAAACATAGGACATGACAGATGAACAAATGTAATCTTTGAGATAAGAGGGCTAAGTGACAGTCCCAGTGAATTTTCTGACAGATTGAACAGGTACAGTAGGGAAGGGAGGACTAGGTGAAGGTGTGGAACAGGTGTCAGATGGAGAAGTGGGAGGACTGATAGAAGATGGTGGAGAAGAAGCATATGGAGAACGAAGATCCACAAAAGATGGAGGAGGAGAAGCACAAATAGCCTGGGGAGAAGATTGAAAAGGAAAGACATATTCATGGAACACACCCCTAGAGTGAAAAATAGAAGAAATAGAGATATTTAGAAGTTTTTAACACTTTTTACCACAAGGATAACCCAGGAAGAGGCTAGGAATGGCCCTAGATTGGAATTTGTCTCTGCCAATTCTGGGAGAAGTGGCAAAGCACAAGCAACCAAAAGACCTTAAATAAGCATAAGGAGGTTGGTGACCATATAACTTTTCAAAAGGAGAGATGTTGTTCAATATAGCTAAGGCATTCTACTAATGAGGTAGGTGGTAGTCAAGACACGGTTTTCCCAAAACTTGATAGATAGTTTGGATTGAAAAAGAAGAGCCCTAGATACTTCTAAGAGATTTTATATTTCCTCTCCAGAACTCCATTCTGTTGTGGAGTGTGAGGAATGGTGGTTTGATGCAGAATCCATTGGTTAGCAAAGAAAGAAGCAGGTTCATGACTGCTAACAAGTTCATAAGCATTATCAAATTTGAAGTTTTGAACAGAAGAATAAAAATGGACTTCAAACATGGAAGTAAAGGCTTTAAGGTAGGAAGGGTGCTTTTACGAGATAAAGGTCAGTCTAGGTGGCTTTACTAATATCATCAACTAATGTTAAAAATTATCTAAAACCATTGTAAGTTTTAGAGTTATAAGGACACCATATATCAATATGTACTAGTTGAAATGGGACAGTAGAATGAATTTGACTATCAGGAAAAGGTAACTGTTGCTGCCTTACCATTGGGCATATTGAACAAATAAAAGATTGCTTAGAAGAAACTTTATCATATATGAAAGGAATAGACTTCATTCTATGAAAAGGTATATGACCTAATCTTTGATGCCAAAACCTATCCATTTTATTTACAATGGGTGTCTGATCATATGGAATAGTATTTACAAAAAAAATGGTGGACTCGGACTTATTACATGACACAAAACTAGAAACGAAAATAGGTCTGGATTAGGAAACAAATCAACATCATGACAAAGATAGTACAACCTTCCAACAGCCTTACCAAATTACCAGTGGCCTCTTCAGAGAAAGGCCTTGTAAAGAACAATTGAACTTGGTAAGAATAGCTATACAATCCAATTGAGAAATCAACTGATGTATAGAAATCAAATTAAAGTGAAAAGACGGTACAAGAAGGATATTAAAAACCTGTTTGGCTATAGATTTTGCCAAAATACATTTGTTTTTTTTTTATAAATACATGTTTGTTCATAAATTTTATCCATATTTTGACAAGTTTCAAGAACCTAAAACCCAAATTTCAAAACCAGCTCAAGATCTGGTTTTGGCCCAAAATATTACTATTCTTTTTTTTAAAGTTGCCCCAAACTTTGTATTTTATAAAAGAGCCCACCGTTTATTATTTTATAATAATGTTACTTCGTCTTCTCGGTACTCTGATAGTGTATTATATAGTTCATTATAAAAATAATAATTTTGTACCAAATTTATTTATGTTCAAGACTATTTGTAATAATATAATAAATATTATTGATGAAGGTATTGTTGGGTATTTATGATAATTTTTAGAATTTATGGGTATAAGTTATGTTTCATTTTTTTCAAAAAATAAAGTGAAATATATTTTAAAAATTGATGTTCAAACACATTTTCATCTTCAAATTAAACTTCACCCAAATTAAATTTTTCAAAGCAAATTTGGGAATCTATAGTCAAACGCTAGCTAAGTAAGGTGATGTCATGTCTAAGGGGTAGAGAACCAGTTGACACTACCTTAACTTTATATCCATTAGGTAAGGTAACCAGAAAAGGTTTAGGTAAGGGTACATGATTGTGAAGTAAGTGTTTATGTAAAGTCATGTGATTTGTTGCCCCTAAGTCTAATATCCAAGGATTCATGCCAAATTGAGAAGTTGCACATACATGAGAATTATCAGAATCAACAGCATAAGCAGTAAACAAACCTGTAAAGTGTACAAAGCCAGGTTCTCAGCAGAAAAAGTCTCAGAACTAGTACCAGGAGACATTTGAACTTGTTGGAATAAGGTCACCAGGTGATGATATTGTTCCTTTGTGAACCCATGAGGAGAACTGTCAGAAGATTGAGATGTGGAATATTTGGCAGACCATGAGGAATGTCAGTTTGAACACACGAGGATGACTTCTTATTTTTAGTGAACTTGAAGTCTGCAGGGAATACATGTAACCTGTAACACTTGTCCACAGTATGACCAAGTTTCTTGCAATACTTGCAAGAAACATAAGACATATTCCTCTTGGAGTCAAAGTTGAGCTTTTGTGTGAAAGTTCTATTTGTAGTATTAGGAGTTGAAGAAACAGGGAAAGAAGTAGAATTAGTTGAGAAGTTTGGAGTAGTAAATGGAGTTTCCCTTTGACTTTCATCATGTTGGAGAGAGTAAGTCTTGCTGATAGGTGCCAGGGGATTCGTGATCATTATTGCACTTTTCATAGTACGTATGTACATATATTTTATATTTGCATAATTACATACACACACATTTATGTATGGTCCTGTGTGATCATAAAAGACCCCAGTCACCCTCTCCCTCCCCCCCCCCCCCCCAAAAAAAAAAAAAA